>VMDO01013033.1:47506-59905 GCA_007922755.1 Pedetes capensis | reverse complement strand
GCAAGGAGCAAGCAGCCCCTATAGAGCAAGGCTCTATCCCTTTAAGTGCTGGCTCTAGGCCTGCAGCATGGAATGCTGCAGGCTAAGTGCTGGTACAGCTCAGCCTTAAAGGCAGAGCCACAGCCGCTGGTGTTCAGTTGAGGTCCGATGGTCTTGACTCTGGCGGCTCGCCTTCTTTACCCCCCTCCTTCCCAAGGATGGGAGGAGTTGGGAGGCTCTTCGTGGCTTGCTAGATGCCTTTGGCTCTTCGGGGCCCCTGGGCTTGATCTCGCCGGCTTGCTAGATGGTCTTGCAGGAGTAGGGAGCGCTGGTCCAGGCGATGAGGTTCAGGAGGTGGTCAGAGAGGTCAGGATCAAAGGAGTGATATGGGGTCCAGGAGCCCTGCTTTTATAGGGTCCTGGAGGGGTCACATGGTGGGGTTCAGCCAATCGGGGCACACAGCTGACAGGTACAGGGGGCAAACAGACATAACTGCCAAGTGGAGACAGTTACTACCTGCAAGGTGGTGAGGGGAGCCAATCAAAATTAAGGTGGTTAAGGCTGGTCAAGCTGGCCGGGGGCCATCTTTGCTCACTCGATGGGAGGGGCTGTTTTGAGTGAGTGAGATGAGCCCTGGGGTCAACTAGGGGTCAGCCCCTCAAGCTGTTATGAGGGACCCTAGCTGGGAAATATTATTTCAAAAATCCCCAACAACTTTTGGTTTTCCTATATATTCAATTACATAATCCCAACGCTTTGTTGTTAGGTGCCATCAAGTCCTGTCTTAGGAGTGTGTTGCCACATCCTTCTCCAATTTTTGCGGTGCTGGGAATTAAACTCGGACCTCAGAGACTGCAGAGCAGTGCTCTACCAACTGAGATAAAACCCAGCCCAAAATGAGAAGAAACAACTGCAAATATCCATTAACAATTGGAACATGGAATGTATGTAGTATGAAACTAGAAAAATTAGAAATCGTTAAAAGAGAAATGGAGCACATAAACATTGATATTCTAGGTATCAGTGAGCTAAAATGGACCAGCATAGGCCATTTTGAGTCAGACAATCATATGGTCTACTATGCTGGCAATGATAAACTAAAGAGAAATGGGGTTGCATTCATCATCAAAAAAGACTTTTCAAGATCTGTCCTGAAATACAATGTTGTCAGTGATAGAATAATATCCATACGCCTACAAGGAAGGCCAGTTAATATGACTATTATTCACATTTATGCACCCACCACTAAGGCCACAAATGAAGAAAGGGAAAACTTCTATCAGTTTCTGCAATCTGAAATAGATCAAACATGCAATCAAGACACACTGATAATCACTGGTGACTGGAATGCAAAGGTTGGAAACAAAGAAGAAGGCTCAGTAGTTGGAAAATATGGTCTTGGTGACAGAAACAAAGCTGAAGATCGCATGATAGAATTTTGTAAGATCAAAGACTTTTTCATTACAAATACATTTTTTCAACATCATAAACAGAGACTATACATATGGACTTCACCAGATGGAACATACAGGAATCAAATTGACCACATATGTGGAAAGAGACGATGGAAAAGCTCTGTACAAAATGTCAAAACAAGACCAGGTGCTGACTGTGGATCAGACCATGAACTTCTCATATGCAAGTTCAAACTGTAGCTAAAGAAAATTAGAACAAGTATACGAGAGCCACGGTATGACCTTGAGTATATCCCACCTGAGTTCAGAGACCACCTCAAAAATAGGTTTAATGCATTAGACACAAATGACAGGAGACCAGAAGAGTTGTGACATGACATAAAAGATATCATTCAAGAAGGAAGCAAAAAGTTCTTAAAAAGACAAGAAAAAAAGAAAAGACCAAATTACATGTCAAAAGAGACAGTAGAACATGCCCTTGAACATCCAGCAGCTAAAGTAAAAGGAAGATATGATGAATTTAAGGACTAAACAGAAGATTTCAGAAGGCAGGTCGAGAAGACAAACCCAAATATTATAATGACATGTGCAAGGAGCTGGAGGCAGAAACCAAAAGGGAAGAACATGCTCTGTGTTTCTCAAGCTTAAGGAAGTGAAGAAAAAATTCAAGCCTCGAGTGGCAGTAGTGAAAGATTCTACAGGGAAAATATTAAATGATGCAGGAAACATCAAAAAAAGATGGGAAGAATACACAGAGTCATTATACAAGAAAGAATTGGTAGATGACCAACCATTCCAAGAGGTTGCATATGAAGAGGAACCAATGGTGTTGAAGGATGAAGTGGAAGCTGCCTTGAAAGAACTGGTGAAACACAAAGCTCCAGGAATTGATGGGATACCAATAGAGATGTTTCAACAATCAGATGCAGCACTGGAGGTGTTAACATGTTTATGCCAACAGGTTTGGAATACAGTTACTTGGCCAACTGACTGGAAGAGATCCATATTTGTGCCTATTCCCAAAAAAGGGGATCCGACTGAATGTGCAAACTATTGGACAATATCATTAATATCGCACACCAGCAAAATTCTACTAAAGATCATTCAGAAGCGACTGCAGCAGTATATAGACAGGGAATTACCGGAAAATCAAGTGGGATTCAGAAGAGGGCAGGGAACCAGGGACATCGTTGCTGATGTCAGGTGGATATTAGCTGAAAGCAGAGAATATCAGAAACATGTCTATCTAGGTTTTATTGACTATGCAAAAACATTTGACTGTGTAGATCATAACAAATTATGGATAACATTTCGGAAAGTGGGAGTACCAGAACACCTAATTGTGCTCATAAGAAATCTGTACATGAACCAGGAGGCAGTTGTTCGAATAGAACAAGGAAACACTGCGTGGTTTAAAGTTGAGAAAGGTGTGTGTCAGGGCTGTATATTTTCACCCTATCTCTTCAATTTGTACACTGAGCAAATAATCCAAGAAGCTGGACTTTATGAGGAAGAACATGGCAACAAGATGGGATGAAGACTCATTAACAACCTGCGGTATGCAGATGACACAACTCTGCTTGCTGAAAGTGAAGAGGATTTAAAACATTTATTGATGAAGATCAAAGATCATAGCCTTCAATATGTGTTATGACTAAACATCAACAAAACAAAAATCCTTATGACTGGGTCAGCACACAACTTCACAATAAATGGAGAAAAGATTGAGGTTGTCCAAGATTTCGCTTTGCTTGGCTCTATAATCAACACCTGTGGAAGCAGCAGTCAAGAAATCAAAGGACACTTTGCTCTAGGAAAAGCTGTGGCAAAAGATCTCTTTAGAGTATTGAGAATCAAAGATGTCATATTTAAGACGAAGGTGCGTCTGACTCATGATATGGTATTTTCAGTGGCATCATATGGTTGTGAAAGCTGGATATTGAACAAGGGAGACAGAAAAAGAATTGATGCTTTTGAATTGTGGTGCTGGAGACGTCTATTGAATATACCATGGACTGCCAAAAGAACCAACAGATCTGTCCTAGAAGAAGTGCAACCAGAGTGCTCCTTGGAAGCAAGAATGGCCAGACTGCATCTTACATATTTCAGACATGTAGTCAGGAGAGATCAATCCCTGGAGAAGGACATCATGTTTGGGAGAGTGGCAGGTCAATGCAAGAGAGAAAAACCCTCCACCAGATGGATTGACACAGTATCTGCAACAATTGGCTTAACCATAAATAAGATCGTTTACCTGGCACAGAATCAGCAAGTGTTTCAAACTGCTGTACATAGGGTCGCTATGAGTTGGACTCGACTCTTTGGCACCTAACAACAAACAACAACAATATATTCAATACTTTGTTGTTGTTAGGTTCCATCTAGTCCAACTAATAGCAACCCACCATCTTATGTACAACAGGCAAAACACTATTGCTGTGCTTCTCTGCTATTCATAGGGTTTTCAGTGACTGATTGTGTTGGGACTGCGTTGCCGGGTCCCTCTCCCAAGCCTACAGCACCTGGTGTTCCCAGTGGTCTCCCATTTAAATACTAACTGGGTCCAACTCTGCTTAAGTTCTGAGATCTGATGGGATTGGATGCCACGGTGGTACAGCTGCAGACTGCATTCAATATACACTAAGTTTTATCAATAGACATTTTCTGTTTCACTCCTTTAGTTGAAGGCTTTGTTTTGTGTGAAAGTGAATTTTCTTCTTGGAGAAGTTATCAATAAAATTTTAAATCAGTTTTTGCATGCTTATTGTGTTGCCTGGGTGTCTAAGACATTCTCTCTCTCTCTCTCTCTCTCTCTCTCTCTCTCTCTCTCTCTCCTCACACACACACCTTTCTCTGTGTCTCCCTCTCTCTTTTTTCTCTGTTTGTTTTTCAGTACTGTGGTTGAACCTGTTCATGCTAGGCAAGTGCTCCACCAATGAAGCACACCTCAGCCATTTTTTTTACTTTTTGAAGACAGTGTCTCACTAAGTTATGCAAGCTGCCTCTGGCCTCAGACTTGTGATTCTCTTGCCTCACTCTCCTGAGTCGCTGAGATTGCAAGCATGGGCCACTTGCCTTTCTAAGACCCCTTTCTGAGGACTTATTTTTACAGTGAAGAAAAACAGAGTTGTGTGGAGAGGACATTGTCAAGTGAACAATCAGAGAAAGAGAAAATATGGAATCTCAGAATAGACTAGCCTACATTCAAATTTTGCTCAAGGCTAAACTTGATTTACTTACTTTGTTTTTATGAAGTTTGTCACACTTACAAGTGAACTTGGTATACTATGTGTCACTTTGGCGATTCCATTCAGTTTGGTACCTACGAATTATGAAACACATATGCAGAAATCATCTATTCAGTTTCTAGTGTATCCAACAGTATTTCTGAGAGTGTGGCATAACTGCAAATGTATTAACAGACAGAAAGAAAAAATACAAATAACCTGAACAAAATAAAATACAGTGTCCAAATACATACTCCACATCTTCTCTCATACCAAATAAAACAAATTAACTATATGCATATATATACACACATGCGTGTGTGTATTGGCCTCATAATGAAGATTATTGAGTATCCAGCATGTGCTATATACTATTGGCACCTGTCATGAATCAGTGAATAAAAGAGAGGGACGTTTTGAAGTTTGGGGAGCATAATTTCTATAGAAGAGAAGTAAATTAAAACCTAATAAGTGAGCATTATCTAGAATGCTAAAGTGTGATGAATGCTATGGAAAAGAGTTTCTACAGAGCAGAATCAAAGGATTGGGTATATGGGTTGAAGGAGTGATATGCAGGTTATATGGAAAGGATAATTACTAATGAATTAATCTATAAACATATTTCTGTCTTAAATTAATGCCTATTAATTGAAAGATGCTTAAATTTAGTTTAAAACTTTGTATTTTCACAAAATTGTAGGAAGTAAGCTAAGTTAGGAAGTTGTTCATGCCACCTTCAATGAATAATAATCTACTTATTAGTTCAATGAATAATAATCTACTTATATAATAATAATAATCTACTTATTAGCCAATTATTCAGGTAGGAGTGCTTTGCTCTGCTGTAACATGTACAAAGAAGCAACGTATACTCAATGAGATTTTTGCAGAACGACATTCCTAGGCACACCCAAAAGTAGGCCCTTTTTACGAAGAGGAAGATAATGGGATTATAAAGATGAATTTGAGGTCTCCTGTGCATCTTATAGAGAGCCGATCACAGAGCCCAGGGAAGAGTAAACCTGTGTCTGGCTCAGAGTGAGGGGTCATTTTTAGCCTGAAGTTGTCTAAAATGTGGGAAGCAGAATAAAACTGAGATCTCTGTTAAGCCCTCTCACTGTAGAAAGCTACAAAGGACACAGTCTTGACTTATAATGGCATAAACTCAAAGTGACAGACAAGCTCTAAAGGTTATATTATGATGTGAACAGAAAGGCTATTTTAGTCCTGAGGTGATTGGCAGGATTTAGAAGGCTGATTAAACTGTAGGCAAAGGAAAATCTTATGTTTCAAAATATCATTCGTCCTCTGAAGGAGACAGGCTGAGAGATTTTAAGGTGGTTAAAGAATGAGGAAAACTATAATTTACTCACCATCAAAATATAAAGAAGACTGTAGTCAAGCATCAACTTGGATTTCACCCTAGAAAATGAATATCAAGTATCCAACTCTTCTTACTTTATTTCCTTTTATGAGGAGGACTATGAAGAGACCTGGTGAAATGAATAATAGACACTAAAGAATTCTGTGTGTGGAAAGGATTAAATGACCAATAGAAGCTTTGTGAATACCAAAAAGAATTTAAATAATTTTGCTTGACTCTCAGACATTAGAACTTGGTTTGATTTTAATGTGCTTTTGTAAGTGGTAGAAAATAATAAAGAAATTTCTTACATTTGAAGATCAGAAGAAATAAAATGGAATTAAAATTTACTGAATTATAGTTTGATGCCAAGTTAATTCCTGAAGATTTTGAATGGTAATATTCCTTTGCACAGAAACTCATCATGATTAATAGGTGAAATTATCTCATGAAGTTTGCAACTCTGATGTAAAATAATGCCACACTTGAGACTTGTACTCAGTTATGACTGACTTCAAGAATTCCACTATTTTCACACAATGCTTAAGGCAAAAAAAGATTACCTCATGGTGCAAAACTTATTTTTTCAGTACTAAATGGTTGAACCCAGTGGCCTCATGAATGCTGGGCAAGTACTCTGCCACTGATCTGCACCCCAATCCCTTTTATCTTTTTTTTCTTTTAAGACAAGTTCTCACTATTTTGTGTATAATGTCTCTGGCCTTAAACTCGGGATCTTCCTGCCTCAGTCTCCCGAGTTTTGGGGATTACAGGCGATTCTTGGGTGCCTGGTGAAAAAGTGTAAAAGTCAATTAATTGTAATTTTATTATATTGCACTTATATATTTTATTAAACAAAACATACCAAAATCTGAAGTCAGAAACCACAAGAAAAAAGAATATTCACTATCTTATAAGTTTATCACAGGCCTTTCATTCTGATCCTAAATGAATTTGGGCTGGAGTTTAGTTCAATTTTTAGGGTGCTTGATTCGCATGCTCTGAGGCCCTGGGTTTGATCCCCGGCACCACAAAAATAGGAGAAGGACCTGTCAGCCCACTTCCAAAGCAAGTCTACCACAATCAGCCATTGAAACACCTATGAGATGCAGGGAAGCACTGACACAGTGCTGGGCATGGCACAGTGTTGGGAGTGTTTCATTATGTTGTACATAAGGTTGCTATGAGTCAGACTGGACTCAGCAGCACCTAACAACAACAGTAAATATATTTATATATACATCGAATGCATCTTCTGTTTTTGATTTTTAGCCCTGTATGTATACTAATGCACATTAAAATTTATTAGTAAAATAAATAAGCAAAAGTAATAAGTAGAATGATGATCACATCATTCTGCATAAATGGTAGTGTCCATATAGATTGAGCATGTGCTCAGATGTCTAATGTAAATGCAGTCCACCTTTCATATACAATCACGCAAGTCATTCTACCTGTAATTTTCATTTAAAGTAATATCATAATTACCTCCGATTTGTTGACTAATCTTCGAAACATCATTGCTAATGAATGCAAAATGTTTCAAGGAATTGCTGAACCATCATTTATATAATCATTCTCCTTTGGGGATATTTTAACTCCCCAAAAGCTATTTATTAGAATCGGGATGAAAATAAGTTCCATGCAATGCCATCAGTTTTTCCTTCCTCTTTCTCTTTCTTTTCCTCTTGCTTTGTCTCATTCTTTATAATTAATCTATTTTTAAAAATCCCTGAAGAGCTCCTTAGTCATTTTATGCTTCACTGTGATGTCATGTAACATGATTTTTGTCCCCTATATTGCCTATAAATTAGTTGCTAGTACTCTACAGAGATGTGATGAGATCTAGGTAAGGTGTTTTCCAAGTGCACTCCGTGCAGATGCAGTGTGAAGTCAGCAGGAAGAATGTTGTGTTCACTCTTTTTGTAAGGTGAGAAACAATTCATGGTCATTGTTGGTAGAGAATTATTTCATTGCATGTAGTGAAATGTTGATATTCTAATCTTTTCTTTTCATTTGATTAGTCACCTCACTTCCACAGAGAAAAGCTTGACTTCCTCAATCCTTTGGTTGTTTTGTATTCCAGTGGGGAAAAAAATAATTTCACCATGTCTTATTTTCTAAAATAATGAGATAGAGTTTCACCATCAAGGGAAAATGACAGATGAGCTTATATTTATCATCTGACTGTCTCTTTCTCTGTCTGTGACCATCTATCACATATCTATTCGATAAACATGGCATCACTGCAAATTCATAGATTTACACATCTTGATTTCTTCAGCACACAGTGGTTCTTACTCTACCCATGCTCAAACTGATACACCATCAACTGGTGAGCACTACAGGTTGATCGCTGGGCTGTTTTGGCACTGTCCCATTATCTCTGAGATCTAGCTTGATTCCTAAGATGACAAGAAAGTCTAGACTCACCTTGTACATTTCCTTCCCTATTTGTAAACCTGCACATATCTCTCAGGAGCCCTTTGCTCATTTTATAGGAACCAATATTCAGAGTCAGTGGTTTGGCTGTTAGGAGAGTTTACTGAATCAGTCATTGTTTTAAAGTCCTTTTGTCCCACCTGGCAAATGTGGCTTTTCTCATTTTTAAAAAATATGATATAATACAAGTTCATGGAGATCTTTCCAATGCAAAATCAAGACAACACATTAAATTCTTTTCTTTAACCTAATTTCATTTCTTTTACATTTAAACTCTTTTTACTCTATACACTAAATCCCTGTTTTTAAAGAGCTAAACATAATTACTCAACATTCTTCTACACAATACTCATAGAAATAAATCTCAGATTAAAGAAATATTGGACTAAAAGTTCCATCAATCTTGCATTATTGGAAAGAAACAAGAGATTTTTTTTTCAGAATTTTTTGTTTATTTTTAAAGTATATTCTAATAAAAGGGGCTGGGATTTAGCTCAGTGGGTAGAGCGCTGCGCTGCAGTCTCTGAGGACCTGAGTTCAATTCCCAGCACCGCAAAAATGGGAGAAAGGCCTGGCAATCCACTTCCCAAGGATTCCGAATCCTGAAGCACTCAGCCATTGAAAACCCTATGAGGGTTGCTATGGGTTGGATACCGACTCGACGGCACCTAACAACAACAACAACAACAACAACAACAACAACAATTCTAATAAAGGATGTTCAGTTACAATGTGTAAGTGTATAATTTGTGTGTGTAAAAATCACTTGTATAGCTCCTTTCAAGTTGTTATGGTACCAAGTAGAAAAACAGGTTTGTTTGTGACTTTTATTGTTAGTGATTAGAATTTTTGTTGTTTATATAAATATATACCTTTAAGACTTCCTTCAATTGCAGAATATACTTTTGAAGTAGTATCATTTTTTATTTATTCTGTTGCTTCGGTTTTCTTCTTCTCTACATTCTTGTCTATTTCTATGTATTTCCTTTTATCTAATCTTTCTTATATCTTTCATTTGTTGCTGTTACATTTTCTTTTTATTGTCATTTTGCATTTTTGTAGCATTATTTTCTTATCTATATCTATTTTTGCATTTCTTCTTGTTTAGTATTCATTACATAATTTTATTTATTACATAAATAATTCAAATATATTATGTGAATTTTCATTTCTAATTATTTTCCTGTGCTTTCTTAACTTCTTCACATTTTCTTCTTTTCTAATTTTTACATTCCTGGTATTTTCTCCCCATAAATCTGTTAGCTTGTCATAATGTGGGGCTTGGGTGCTGCTGTGATGGTGAAAGCTATGACACCGTATTTCAGATACCACCAAGAACACCCACAATGGACAGGTTTCAGCTGAGTTCCAGAGTAAGATAGACCAGGGAGAAGGACCCATCAGCCCACTCTTGAAATAATTAGCCATTGAAAACTTTATGAATAGTAGAGAAGCATTGTCATATCTAGTGCTCGAAAATGAGCCCCCCAGGCTGGAAGGCATTCAAGAAATGACAGAATAGTTGCCTCCTCAAAGTAGATTTGACATTAATGATGGCAATAAAGACCCAGGGAACTCCTTTTGCTGATGTGGCATGACTCTAAATGAAAAGAAACATAATGACTGCAACATTGGCTCAAAACATCAAAAGATTGTGTGCATAGCAGTGTTGGGTAGTGCTTTCTCCTATTCTACATAGGGTTGCTATGAATTGGATCTGATTAGAGGAAACCTAATAACAAGTCTTTTAAAATTAGAATATGTGAAGTCTTTTCACAATTTCTATTGCTTTTTTAAAAAGTAATGTATTGTATAGTGTAGTTTTTCAATGTTAGTTCATAGCTTTTATTTGTTTGGAGTCATGCTTTTCTGGCATTTCTTCATTTGCCTATGCCTTAGTCGGTGTGGGTTTCTATAATAAAATACCAGAACTTGAATGGTTTATAACCAACACATTTAGTTTTTCGAGTTCTTCAGACTGGGAAGTATAATATCAAGACATCAACAAATTCAGAGTCTGGTGGGAACCTCATGGATATCTGTCTTCTAACTGCATCACTCAGTGTGATGGAAGGGGCAGGACATCTCAATGGGGTCCCTTAATTAGGACAACAGTTCCACTTTTGAGGACCTTGCCTTCATAAACTGATCATGTCCCAAAAGCCTCCTCTTCTTAATAACATCACTTCATTGGGGGATAGAATTTCTACCTATGAAGTTTTAGGAAAACAGTCATTCAGACCATTGTTTTCTGTACAGATTCCCCTGGTCAATTTCATTTCTTGCTTTAGTTTAATATGAAGTTTGACTGTAACTTTTTTGATTGTATATGCTTAATGAAGTGTTTCTTCCCTAAAACTCATAAATAGGAGGGGTAGCAGATGATGATAGTGATCTATTAAATTCTTTTGGAGGACCACAATTTTCATTCTTTAGACCATTCTGCCTCCTTGGGAATTAGTAGTAGCTGTGCCTGTGGTTCTCTGAAATGGTCTTCAATGACACCATGTAGGAGTGGGGATTTGTTCTGTGATCTTGCGTGCTACATGGCAGTCCCTAAGGAACAGACCAGCATGACTTTATTCCAGATTATTTTTTACATCCCATCCACTGAGGTGATGTGAGGTATGGGGGTTTGAAAGCAAGAATTTGACATAGAATACATGAAATAAAGGGCAGTAATAAAGTATAATGCTTTAAATACACCCTAGTGTGTATTTATGCCTGCAGCCATAGCCCTGTGGCATCCGATCCCGTCAGATCTCGGAAGCTAAGCAGGGTCGGGCCTGGTTAGTACCTGGATGGGAGACCGCCTGGGAACACCAGAAGCTGTAGGCTTGGGAGAAGGACCTGGCAACCTCCTCCCAAAACTCAATCTGCCATTGAAAACCCTATGAACAGCAGAGAAGCACTGACACTAGTGTTTCCCCTGTTGGACAGAGGGTCGCTATGAGTCGGATACCGACTTGACGGCACCTAACAACAACAACAACAACAATGTGTATTTATAGTTGCTGAATTTCTGTTTTCTTTTCTTTTCTGAGAGAAAGGCTTTTCAACTTTCCTCCTGACTCATACCTTTGACATGTCCTTAATCAACCATGTAGAAACAGTCACCTCAGTGGGTGCTTGATTGAAAAAACACATGCATCCTTACCAAAGAAAATAGTGACTTAATTAGGGATAATTGACCTTTTTATGTACATTTTGGAGGATAAGTGAAACACACTGAAGACTTATTTATTGACACCATATGGCGTTCCCTCACAATGATACCAATACCATGTAGAACAAGGCTAATAAAACTAAATAGCTCATCTAAAGGTCTTCCATTCGAAGATGCTGGTATTTTAATTCTGAAAGCTTTTAGATATCTCACTGGACTCTGTACATTCTTTTATTTAAAGCATGCCAAGTATTAGTAAAATAGCTTGCAAAAATTATCCATGTTTTAAAATGCAAATGACATTTTTATTGTTTTATTACCCTTTATTAAGTTATTAAATATGTTTTCAATAACAGCTGTGAAAGTACTGCCAGATTTTGTGCTGAAGATTGTAACCATAAATGCCATTTGCCCCTGCTCTTAAAGAAAGGACACATTTTGCAGTAGAGATCTGATTTACAAGCAATAAAATGTGTCTATGGAGAACATATACAGGAAATAAATGTTTGGGAAAGATTATGGGGGGCTGATAGAATTGTTGTGCACCTACAAGTCTGGCATAACCAGGCTCTGTGAATCGAGAGGAGAGGGGAGGTCAGCAGAGCCCTAAAGTCAGGACTCAGAATGCAGTAGGCAGTACAGTGAGTACCACTCCAACCACTTCCCCAAGGCCACTCCCCTTTAGATAAACAGACAAATAGCCCAAAAATATCAAACCACCCTAGTGCTGCTACTATCCTGTTGTATTTTGTACTTTTTTTTTTTTTTTTTTTTTTTGGTCAGTGCTTCTAGTTACAATATTCTGAA
>VMDO01013033.1:0-47406 GCA_007922755.1 Pedetes capensis | reverse complement strand
CGATACAGAAGAATTCATTGAAGCATTTCTTTCTTTCTTTTTAATTTGTTTATCTATTTTTTCTTTTTTTATTGGAAATTTTTGTGTATATCTTAAGTGATTCATTCTGACATGCTTTTCATTGTGTCATTTCCATATATGCATTTTGTTATACATTATACAGATAAGTTCCCCCTTACCCTCTTGTGCGCATCCTCCCATCCCACTTCCCCCATCAAAGACTTCTCTACCATTTACTTGTCTTTTTATGGTAATATGCCAGGTCCATTTCCACTCATGATGGGTAAACTGAGTCCTCACATGAGGAAGGGTACCTTTAAAAGGGCATCGGAGGGAATGTCCACCGAAAGGGGAAATGTACCTCAAAGCCCTTAGAGGGAAAGTTGGCAGAAAGGTGAAGAGTACCTCCAAAAGAAGGTCTCTTCATGGAAAGGGACTTGGAATCTCATCTTTTCTTTTTCCTAAATTTGAATTGGTCACTGTTTTCTTCATATTGTGGATTTCTGGGAAAATTAATGGAAAACAAGTAATGAATGTAAATATATAATCTTCTAATTCTGTGAGCATTCACATTGTGGATTTCTGGGAAAACTAATAAAAAAACAAATAATAGATGTAAATATATAATCCTCTGATTCTGTGAGCAATGCTAATTCAGAGCATGAGTTAAGAAAACCCTCTAACAGGCCTAGAACAGAAAATTCTTGAATGACTGCCAAAAGCAACGTGAACTCCTTGAGCCAACACAGACTGACGTTTTTGTACCCACAGCCCTCCAATAAACAAAACAATCTGATAAGTTAAAATATCCATTTTTCATAGTGTGGACTCAATGGGGTGACACATGTATAAATAATTAAATAATAAAACCATCAAAAATATATATAGGCCTGTTCCCACAGTACAAAAGCCCCCTTGACAATTTATTATGGAGGTACTTACCTATCTAAAGGCAGACCTTGGTTCCCAGCTAGAGAAAAAGAGTAAAGGCTGCTGTTCTGGTCAGCCTGACCCTCCACTGCTATTATGAGTGCCAGGTCTGTGTAAAACTGCAGGAATTCTTACTACTTGGATGACCTAAGCCTAAAAATACTATATAAAAAATGAGCTATCCAAACAATAAACGGAACAGATCCACATTGCCTTTGAGCTGCTGTGTTTCTGTTACCCACCGCCGACTCCTCATCTGCCTTTGGGAACCCCTGGATCTTAGGCTGTAGTCATGGGCTATGGCAGTAATATTTTTCTATATATGCTCGTGTTCCAATTCTGTTTAAGATAGAAACTTTCTCTGTAGTGAACTTTCTTTTTACATTGTCAGTACTATTACATGAATTTTCTAGTCCATCTATAGTGCCATTCTTAGCTTTTTAAAAAAATTATGTTCTGACCTCTGCATAGGATATTTTCCTTCTCATAATTTTGATTCAGCTCCCACATATGAGTGAGAACATGTGGTATTTCTCTTTCTGAACTTGTGTTTGTTTGCTTAAAATGATTTTTTCCAATTCCATCCATTTTGTTGTGAATGGCATTATTTCATTTTTTTGATTGCTGAGTAGTATTCCATTATGTATATGTACCATAGTTTTTTTATCCATTCTTCTGTTGATGGGCACTTTGGATGATTCCATATCAACACGTTGATGCATTCTGAAGCAGTGGTCTGATGACACATCTCCCTTTGGATAAGTTCCCAATAGTGTTATAGCTGGGTCATATGGTAGATCAATTTTTAGGGTTTTAAGATACCTCCATAATGATTTCCACAGTGGTTGGACCAATTTACAGCTCCACCAGCAATGTAAGAGTGTTCCCTTTTCTCCACAACCTCGTGAGCATTTGTTATTATTTGTTTTATCGATCTTGGCCATTCTTACTGGTGTAAGGTGAAATCTCAGAGTTTGAAGCACTTTCTGATTAACAAAAATTAAAATCAGAAATTTGCTACAGTTTGGATTGAAGAGATATAATTTATGCATACTTTCATTGGTACAAAACCCTACTGTTTTATGGTTTTCCTCTAGTAAAGTCCTTCATTAATCAGCTCCTAGTCTTAAAATATTTCTTACTATTAGCCCTTATCTACATTGTTGTTGTTATGTGTTATTGAATGGAGTCCAACTCATAGCAACCCTATGTACAACAGAACAAAACATTCCCCAATTCTGTGCTGTGCACACAGTGTTTTTATATTTATACCCCTTGTTGTATCCAGTGTGTCAATCCATCTAGTTAAAGGTTTTCCTCTTTTTCATTGACCTACCACTCTCCCAAACATGATGTCTTTCTCCTGGGATTTGTCCCTCCTGACTACATGTCCAAACTACGTAAGACCTAGTCTAGCCATCCTTGTTTCCAAGGAGCACTCTGTTTGGACTTCTTCTGGGATGAATTTGTTGGTACTTTTTGCAGTCTATGGTATATTCAATGTTTGTCTCCACCACCATAATTCAAAAGCATCAGTCCTTCTTGTATCTCTCTTATTCATTGTACAGCTTTCACAATCATATGATGAAACTGAAAATAAAATGGCATAAGTCAGGTGCACCTTCACCTTCAATGTGTATCTTTGCTTTTCAATACTTTAAAGAGGTCTTTTGAAACAGACATCTATAGACTATTATAAAATGCTATACCATTAATATTAGTAATACTACAAGGTATGACATAATATGTTGATTTTGTTAGGTGCTGTCCAGTTGTGTCCAACTCATAGCAATCCTGTGTACAACAGAATGAAACATTCCCCAATTCTGTGCCAGGCACATGATCTTATGTTTAAACCAATTGCTGCAGACACTGTATCAATCCATCTAGTTGAGGGTCTTTCTTTTTTTCATTGAAAAGTCACTCTCCCAAACGTGATGTCCTTCTCCAGGGAGTGGTCCCTCCTGACTACATGTCCCAAATACATAATAATCTATACAGTATATATTTTATGTTGTGTATTAATACCAATATATGTTACATTATCTGTAGACTATTTCAAATCTCATTTTTTTGTAAAGTGATCTGATCACAATTTGTTCCTGAGTTATATAAGTATAAAATATAACACTTTGGAATGCTATTAAAACCTTTCATAATCTGTTTCCAACCTATCTTTCTGATACTATATTTTGTCATTCTCTTCCAGAAAATTTGTTCTAAATTGACCTCTTTTCTTGATATTTCTAAATTTGACACATATCTTTATAACTCTGTGCCTTTGTTTGTGTTTCGACCCTGACCTAGAAGCTTCTTCCTCCCTCCTGACCTCCTAAAATGACGTAACTGATGTGTAAGACATAGCTAGAATGAGACTTTCCCTCTGAGCACACCACCTATCTTCCAGGAAAATAAATGCTTTCTGTTTTTTACACTAGCAAGACATCTTACAATAGTTTCACAGGTGAGTTGCACTTCAAGAATGTGAGACCTTTGAAACTTGGAGTTGTATCTTACCGTGGTGTGTGTGTGTGTGTGTGTGTGTGTGTGTGCATATGTGCACGTGTGTGTAGGGAGGACAAGGTAATTATTCACAAACAGATATTACATTCAAAGCAATGTAAATATTCACAAAATGTTTGTTAAATCAAATAGCAGTAAGGAGTGACATGTGTTTAGAATGTATTATCTCAGTTGCTGTTTCTTTAAGTTGCAGTAAGAGTAGAATATTTTACTAATTAGTGTGTGAAAGTTTGCCAACAACATATGCAATAGAGAATTTCCATAAACAGAAAACAACATTGTAATTCTTAAGATGAGCTATGTTCAGAAACATTAAATTACACCAGTACAAAATGGAAGAATTGATAAAAATTGAAATGGACAGAAATGCAACGTTAACCATGTATTGACAATGTGCATGATTATACAATTACCACACACATTCAGTATACCAAATGCTCCTTGAAGTTTTTATTCCATATCTTCATGCATGGATATTTGGATCCATATAGGGAGTGAAAAGCATTGATGTTGTGCTAGGAAAACAAATTTTGGATGTACTATCTTTCCAAAATATGCTAGGGTTTCTGGGAAAGCAAAAGTAAGTTTTGTCCTTTCCTTTCTGCATATCTAGTAATGCTCAGGGCTCAGGGTTTCTAGGTTCTTCTCCTCCTCCTCCTCCTCCTCCTCCTCCTCCTTCTTCTTCTTCTTCTTCTTCTTCTTCTTCTTTTTCTTCTCCTCCTCCTCCTCTTCCTCCTCCTCCTCCTCTTCCTCCTCCTTCTCCTCCTCCTCCTGCTGCTGCTGCTTCTCCTCCTCCTCCACCGCCTCCTCCTCCACCTCCTCCTCCTCCTCCTTCTTCTTCTCTTCTTCTTCTTCTTCTTCTTCTTCTTCTTCTTCTTCTTCTTCTCCTCCTCCTCCTCCTTCTTCTCCCCCTTCTTCTTCTGCTGCTTCTTCTGCCTTGCAGCATGCTAGCACACATCATTAAGCTGTTAGAATACTGGTAAATACTTACCAGAAGATCATGGCATTTGTTTTCTAGCATCCAAAGATTGTCAAATTCACTTTTAGGGGTGAAAATAACTTTTCAAACATGAAACAAAAAGTGAGATCCAGACATTGATAAAACTATTGTGTGGAATAACTTTGTAAATCCTTTGAAACCTTTTAAAAAGGTATTACTATGATACTCTTGTAGCTCATTTGGAGAGTGATTCTTGCAGTGTTAACTAAAGAAATAACGAGGCCTCAAACTAGGTTTCCACTGGGTTTGTGTCCCCAAAGGATTGCTCTTTCCCCAGCATTATCCTAATGAAAACACATTATTCAAAAAGCTATACTTGGAATCTCCATCAGATACTGATCTCTATCAAAAGCCTCTCTATGCACTGCAGTCTAGGGTGTGCTCATGAGGGGTTTGCTTCTGCCAACATGGAGTAAGTATCAGATGCTTAACACATCTGCCTTGGCTGAGTCTCCCTACTGACATTTTGTTGCCATATGCCTCTGGTTAATAATCACTCTTCTTTTTAGCATGGTTGAAGGCCACACAACTCTGTGGTTGTCATTCTAGGTAGGAAGTAAGGATACAGAGTTAGCAAGCTGAATCTTACATATATGTGTGTCTCCGTGTGTGTGTGTGTGTGTGTGTTGTTGTTGTTGTTGTTGTTGTTGTTGTTGTTGTTGAAACAATAATTGCTGAATCAAAGCAGTTGAAGCCTGATTTCTGATCCTGACATCATGGAGTCACTGGTTTCAGACAAACATTCCAAAGTAATTATGCAACCACATTTACTGTAGCTTTTTGCCTAGAAGCCCTATATAAAACATGATGCAGGAAAATGAAGTACAAAAAAGAAAATGAATCTCGTCAGATGGAGGGAACAGAGGAATGAGTGTGGAATTGCTCAGGCAGCTGGTATTTGGAACTGGAGAGGATTTCAAGATTTACTGTGAAGCTACACTTTTCGAGTATAGTAGAAAGCTAGAGTAATTAACAGAGTGTGGTTATTGGCAAAGAGATAGAATAGCTCAAAGTAATAAACTAGAGTATTCAGAGATGGACTTACAAATATATGACCAATTTTAATTTTAGAAAATAACATCATAAACATGGCCAATTAATTTTAATTTTAGACAAGGGCAACAAACAAAATTAGTGGGGAAAGAAAATTCTTTTCAATAAATGGTGTTGCGGTAACTGGGTGTTTTGTGGGGGAAATGAAGTTTAATTTCTAACAGGAAGAGACACACAATAAAAAAAATCAACCCCAAACAAACAACAATAGCAAAAAAACCCTGGAGGCAAGTCTTTTTGACTTAAATACAATAGCTACAATTCTAAAGCTTATGGAAGAAAGAATGGGAGAACATTTTCTTAAACCACGGTAAGCAGAGATTTGATGTTCCACAAAAGATATTGGTATTGGTTGAATCACATCCCAACAATCTCGCGTTAAGGTACTAACCCCCAAAACCTCAGTTTGTTTTTGTTGTTGTTAGGTGCTGTCAAGTCGGTATCCGACTCATAGCGACCCTCTGTACAACAGGGGAAACACTATTGTCAGTGCTTCTCTGCTGTTCATGGGGTTTTCAATGGCAGATTGATTTTTGGGAGGGGGTTGCCAGGTCCTCTCCCGAGACTACAGCTTCTGGTGTTCCCAGGCAGTCTCCCAGGTACTAACGAGGCCGGATCCTGCTTAGCTTCCGAGATCTGATGGGATCCGATGCCACAGGGCTACAGCTGCAGGCCAAAACCTCAGTACACGACCATAATTGGAAACAGAACAGTTTCAGGTGTAATTAGTTAAACTAAGATGTAGTCCCTGAGGTGGGCTCTACTATACCCTAACTGATGTTCTCACAACATCAGTTGTGAGAAAATTTGGTTATAGGCATACACACAGGAGGGAGACATGATGGCAGAGGAGGAAGAGAATCATTTACAAACCAAGGATAGAGGCTTGGACTGGAGCTTACCTTCACAGTCCTCAGAACATAACAACCCTACTGCCACTGATTTTGTCCTTCTAACCCCTAGAACTGGGACAAATAAATTATCTTATTTAAACCCCCTAGCCATAGTAATGGCAGCCCAAGTCAACTAATACAGGCAACTAATACTAATACTAACCAAGTCAACTAATACTAATATACCCACAAACATGCATGCACACAAAGACTAAAATGTTAAGTGGACCTCACAGCAAAATCAGAAATAAGAAATTGAAAATGAAAGCAGGAGACTGCAAAAAAGTCTCTAGAACATGCATATCACCCAAAGGCCTTGTGCTCAAAACAAAGAGCTCTTACAAATCATAAAATCAAATAGCAAAGTTTCAAATTGGGAAGAAGCTTTCAAGTCATACTTTGCATAAAAAATGATTAAAGCCTGGCGTAGGGTTGCAAACCTATAGTTCTAGCTACAGGCAAGGCTGAGGCAGAAGGATTATTTCAGTTTAGGAGTCTAGGGCCAGCTCGAAAAACATAGTAAGACCTCTTCTCTTAAAGAGAGTAAGTAAGTAAGTAATAATTAAATAAATCAGAATACCAAATATATAAGTAAATACACACTCAGGATTAATAATCATCATGAAAATGTGAATTACAATGACAATGCTATACCACTCATGTTCGCGAAAATTAAACATCACACCCAAACACAGATCATGTCAAATGATGACAAAAGGATTTGGTGATTTGGTGCATGTGAAGACTTCAAAAATTGCTAGTGCAAATTTTAAAAGGTTGAAATTCTTTTCAATACTATTTTATAGTTTATATTGAAATCCATCATAGACTTATACCATGACCAATAATTATACTCCTAGAAGTTTACCAAGGGTATGCCCACAAAAGGAATCACACTATGAAAGTTATAGCAGTTTTTATTCATTACATCCTAATTTGTACAAACACACACACAGAGGAGTCTCAAGAGAATTATAACTTGTAAAAGAAGCCAGAAAAAAGGGTATATATAGTATGTGTCTCTACGTATAGAAATTTCAATAATATGCAAATATTATGTAATAGGAACAGAAATTCAAATAACTGTTCCCACTCTAGTGATGGAGGCAGTAACAGGAAGGAGGCACAGAGGTAGTCAAATACATCAGCAGTCTCACAAAAGATCCAAGATTAAAATAAAATAAAAATTAATAAAGTAAAAAAATATATAAAATAACAAATAAAAATAAGTAATCGTGATGTCTTGGGGTTGATATATAGAGTTTAAAAATTCAAAGTTGATACTTTATTTAACATTTGGATGAATTTTAGGTCAAATGAGTTTGATTTATCAAAGAGCTAAAAAATGACTTTTATAAACTCTTACCAAGATAATAATCTTACCAAGATAATAATCTTTGTAACTCCAAATACTCAGTTATTTGCAGAATGTGTTAAATCAGATGGCAGTAAAAGTGGTATCTTTATAGTCCTATGTATGTATATGTTGTTGTTGTTGTTAGGTGTGGTGGGATCAGTATCTGACTCATAGGGACCCTATGTACAACAGACGAAACACTATTGTCAGTGTTTCTCTGCTATTCATAGGGTTTTCCATGGCTGATTGATTTCTGGCAGTAGATTGCTGGGTCCTTCTCCCAAGCCTACAGCACCTGGTGTTCCCAGGTGGTCTCCCATCCAAGAACTAACCAGGCCTGACACTGCTTAGCTTTCGAGATCTGACAGGATTGGACACCACAGTGCTATAGCTGCAGGCATATACATGTAAACACACAAAACATATCTATATCTGCATGCATACCCATATGGTTATCCATATACAACTTTCCCATGATTTAGAAAAGCATGAGAAAAATAGCACATCAAAGGTAAAATTTTCCTATGCATTTGTTTGGCATTCTACAAGTTTACTTTTCCTGATTTCCTAAAGCATTTTCACTTTGAGTACAGCAGTCTATATACAGTAATACCGTGACCATTTCTTGATGAATTTATTTTTCAGTACTTACTGCATGTGTACAAACTTGAGCATGTGGATCAGTAATGACTTCTGGGGTCTTTACAAACAAGTGCACATTAAAAAATAATGTTTTGTCTCCATCTTGAGGAACTTCTTGTAGCCTGCTGAAGACAACATCATGTTTTCCTGGACAGGCTCAATGACCCAAAATTCACTTGGCACATTAACTGGTGTTTGCCCTTACTTTTCCCTCATAGACACCTGAAGAAAATCTATATCAAGGTAAATGAACTGAAAATCCTCAATATAATCTAAGTTTTTTTGATAAGTTTTGGTAGCAGACCAAAGCCCAAGGATCATGCAGGGTTTCAGTTGGCAGGTGTTTGCAAAGGGACATTTACATCTGCTAACTTACAGACACCTGTTTCCACTTAAGTCATTTAAAAGAAGGATATAAGGAGGTGAATCCTGCCGTCTTCCTAAAAATGCCTAAAGAAAGCACAGTGGTAAGAAGGAAACATTGAATTTTATCAAAAATGTCTGTGCTCTACTGATTTTTCCATTTTTAGAAGTCTGATGTATTAAAAATTGGAATTACATTTGCCACATCTCTGCTGGGAAAGAAGCACTTTAGAAACATCTTTTTGATGGCTTCAAAATCACCTTTCCATTACTATAATTATTTTTTTCAAAGTTAAATGTATGGATTTATGAGTGAAATACAACCTCGATTAGTTTCACTGAGCTCATTCCTATCCAAGCTTCAGACTTTATTCTGATCTTTATTCTCAAAAGCTATTGGATTTTATGACATAAAAAAGAAATTCCATATAAAAATGAAATATTTTCACTACTGCAGTCATATTTTCTGTTTGCTGTACTGTCTAATAAGTATGGAAACCAATGAGAAAAGAACCAAATGGCACAAAGTCCAAATTCTTCAACATACAGTAGGGGTAAGAAAAGGAAAGACATTTAGTAGGAGAAAAAATTTATATTTACGATATCTCAGTTCAGTCTTACAGATGCATTACTATATCTCTTTGCCACATACATGCCATTTTCTCCTTCAACTCAAATATAAACTCCCAATTCTGCACAAAACATTAATACTCCTTCTTTTTCTTATATTACACTCATGCATTTCTGTAAGGATCTGATGTTAATTTTCATAAGAAATACTGCCTTGTGGGACTTTATAAAATGAAAAGGTAATGAGTAAAGTTTACGTACAAAAGAGTTTATTGTTTCTTCACATTCATCTTGTCCTTTAAGCCTCTAATACCTGTTCTGGAGTGAATCTTAGATTGTTGTTGTTGTTGGGAGCCCTTGAGTTCTGACTTATAGTCAACCTATGCACACCATAATGAAACACTCCCCAACTCTGTGCCAGGCATACAATCTTTTTTATGTTTAAACACGTTGTTGTAGATACTGTCCATTCATGTAGTTGAAAGTCTTCCTGTTTTTCTTTGCCCTGCCACCCTCCCAAACATGATGTCTTTCTCCAGGGATTGGTCCCTCTTAACTACATATCCAAAATACATCACATGTAGTTTAGCTATGCTTGCTTCCACGGAGCACTCTGGCCGTACTTTGTCTAGGACAGATCTGTTGGTTCTTTTGGTAGTCCATGGTATATTCAATATTCATCTCAAGCATGATAATTCAAAACATCAATTCTTCTCCCCTGTATCCCTTATTCAGTGTCTAGCTTTCACAACCATATGTTGTGAATGAAAATACCATGGCATGAGTCAGGTGCACCTTAGTCTTCAATGTGACATCTTTACTTTTCAACACTTTGAAGAGGTCTTTTGCAACAGCTTTTCCCAATGCAACCTGTCTTTTGATTTCTTAACTGCTGCATCCATGGGTGTTGATTATAGAATCAAGTAAAGTAAAGCCTTGGACAAAGTCAATCTTTTCTCCATGTATCATGAAGTTGCTTACTGACCCAGTTGTATGAATTTTTGTTTTGTTGATGTTGAGGTGTAATCCATACTGAAGAATCTGATCTTAGATTGTCATCAGTAAATGTTTCAAATCCTCTTCATTTTCAGCAAGCAGAGTTGTGTCATCTGCAGAATGCATGTTGTAAATGAGTTTTCCTCCAATCATGACTCCATGTTCAGAAAGTCCAGTTTCTCAGATTATCTGCTCACCACAGAGATTGAAGAGATGTAGTGAAAGGATACAGCCCTGACTCACACCTTTCTGGACTCTAAACCAGGAGGTGTTTCCTTGTTCTGTTTGAAAGACTGCCTCCTGGTCCATGGACAGATTCTTCATGAGTACACGTAAGTGCACAGGTATTCCCATTCTTCACAACATTATTCATAATCTGTTATGAGCCACACAGTCAAATGCCTTTGCATATTCAATAAAGTATAGACATTTTCTGGTATTTTCTGCTTTCAGCTAATATCCATCTGACATCAGCAATGATGTCCCTGCTTCCACACCCACTTGTGAATGTGGCTTGATTTTCCTGCAGTTCCCTGTGTTAAGGAACTAAACAGAATATTTCAAAGGGCAGCTGGAGAAGACAAAATCAAATGTTATAATGACATGTGCAAAGAGCTGAAGATATAAAACCAAGAGTGAATAACATGCTCTGTTTTTCTCAAGCTTAAGGAATTGAAGACAAAAACTCAAGCCTTGAGTGGCAAAAGTGAAGAGCATATGATAATATTAATTTTAATTAATACAGGGATACACCAAAAGAAGATAGAAGGAATATGCAGAGTCATTGTACAAAAAGGAATTGGTGGGTGACCAACAACTTCAAGTGGTTGCACATGATGAGGAATCAATAGTACAAAAGGGTGAATTGGAAGCTGCCTCAAAGGAGTTGGTAGAAGACAAGACTCCATGAATTGATGGAATACCAATAGAGATGTTTCAACAAACAGTTGCAGCACTGGAGGTGCTAACTTGCTAATGCAAAGAGATTTTAAAAACAGCTACCTGGCCAACTGACCAGAAGATATCCATTTTGTGCCTTTTCTCAAGAAAAGGATCCATCCAAACAGGATCCATCCAAATGTGGGAACTATCAAATGCTATCATTAATATTACACAAAAGCAAAATTTTGCTAAAGAATCCTAGATTAGGTAGCTAAATAGAGGAGAGGTGTGCTTTGAGTTGGAGAATACAAGTTATGTGAAGACTAAGAGCCCGATACAGAACATGCAAAGAGGCTGAGTTCATCTGCTTTGATACTCAGAGAATTGCTCCATATGGAGTTATCCAGTTTCTTAACATTATTTAACATTACAATGCCTCAAAGGACACTGGGCCTGTCACATAGTCAATAGCTTTCAGGTGAGCTTTCTCACTGTTGCTTTTCACAACTTCTGACAAAGGATTCAATTTTGTTTCTTTAACAGGAACAAAAGGCAGGGGAGAATGGAGGCATATTTGCCTTTCAGTAGGGAGAGCATATCACTATTCTCCTTTACCTTGTCAAGTGGGTTGTTTTAATGACAACTTTAAATCCATACTCTTAAATATGCGAGCTCATCATTTCTTATAAAGATTAAAATAGAATATATGATGCAGGCTACTATTCCTTTATTGGACAGTTGTAGGATACATGAGTCTCATGTTTGACACAACATCCCATAGGCCATATATTTTCTGATGTGGCAAGAAATTTAATGGCATGCAAAAAATGGCTACAGAGGAGTCTTGTGTGATTGAGTAGTAATGGTACATACCATCTCAGAAGGCACAAAAGAGCAGGTCAAATCAGACCCAGAATACACTAGGTGTCTTAGAAATGCATCTTTCCTGATTTAATAAAACAGTTGTGCCATTGATGTTCCACTTCCGGAAAGCAGAACCGTAGGACACAATAATATCGACCATAACTCAGGACAACTGTCGAGAAGTTGTCTTTTGTCAAGTACATTGCCACTCTTTATGGAGCACCCCCATCTCCACCACTGGAAACATTATTATTTATTCAATCTCAAGGCTAAAGTTTGAGTGTTGAAATAAGATGACTTTAAGCCTCAGATTTGTCTTTCTTTTCTGTTTGACATTTACATCTTCTCATTGTAAGCCTGTGCAATTTAGTGAGACCTTGTCTCAAAATTAAAAATAAAAAATGGTCTGGGGGTGCAGCTCAGTGATGAAGCACTAACCTAACATACACAAATCCTTAGGTTCAACTTCTAGCATTAAAAATGTAAATAAATAAAACCTCTAATAATCCACTTCCACAATGACAGAGAGGGAAATATGAAAGGACCCTGCATCTTGGAGTCCCACATGTGTCTGTAAGCTTTCTCTGCTATGGGGCTTGGATGTTGCTATAATGCTGAGAGCTATGCCACTGATATTTCACATACCAGCAGGGCCACCCATGGTGGACAGGCTTTAGCTGAGCTTCCAGAATAATACAGACAAGGGAGAAGGACATGGCTGTGAACTCTGGAAACAACTAGCTATTGAAAACCCTATGAATAGCTTAGAAGCACTGTCAAATTTAGTGCTGGAAAATGAGCCTCCCAGGCTGGAAGGCATTCAAGAGATGACTTGGGGAAGAGTTGCCTCCTCAGAGTAAAGTTGACCTTAGTGGTGGGAATGGAGGAAATACCTTGAGATCTCCTTTTGCTGATGTGGCACAACTCAAAGTGAGAAGAAACATACTTGGTGAAACACTAGGCTCAAACATAGAAAAGATAGTGTGCATGTCACAGTGTTGGGTAGTATTTCATTCTGTTGTACATAGGATCACTATGAGTTGGCCTCAACAGCACCAAACAACAACAACAGTATTAGAATGGTAGTGTAGTTTAAGTGAGATAATCCATCTAATCATTAGTTACCCTCAGCATTATCAAGATTTTGATAACTGGATACAGAGCTTCTTCATTTTTTTTCAGAGAAATTGTTAAGCAATTTATTTGTCAATAAATTTTGAATTTTTGTTTAGAAGAGTGATAGAGATAAATTCATTTATAATTAGTTTCCTACATAGAAAAATCTAGTGAGGGCACAAAATTTTGTACACTTCTAACATTTTTCCCAATATGAACACTTTTGTTATCTTATTTTTCTTTTCAAAATAACTTCTTTAGTTTTATAATTCAGTAATGCTAGATGCTGAGATGGTTAGGATGTCTCATATCTTATTCATACCCAAATCCATGCCTGTACACATATACACGTATGGTCACTGGGCACATAATAGTTAAAACATGGGCATTCACACCTTAGTGTGATGTGACTCTTTTGTACTTCTTGTGTACTCCTTTGACAGTAAACCAAAGGGAAGACAGTTGCCCCTCTCCCACAAGAGACTGGGACTGTTCTGGCATAGCTGAACTATGTTTGGTCTTAACACCTGAAAATGAGTGCTTTAGAAATTTGCTCACTTTTGATAATGAAAAACCTTATGTTGCCTCCTATATTATCCAAGAAATCTCTTTTGGTTTTCTGTTCATGTCTTCCCTGGCAGAACAGAATCCCCTATCTGCCCCCTTTGTTTCTTTCCATTTACATTGAAATGGGCCTGCTTCATGTCCCACATCCCTTATGGTCCTTCTGTGTGCAGTCAATTACATTGAGAAAGCTAATTTGTGCTAAGTTTTTAATGGCCCATTTTACTGCCCATCTGAGAAATCATATTTATCTACAATACCAATCCTAAGTAAAATGGTCAACCTAAAAGAATTACAGTGCCATTGGAGGGTAAGACTAATGAAGGCATTTTACAGAATGTACCATACTTATTTATGCCACTAAATCTTTCCAAGTGGCAGACAGAAGATGCAGTTATAAAAGAAAGTTGTAGAAGGAGTTGATATGATTGTGGCTGTTAGATTACAAAAGATAAAAATTACTCAGAGAATTCTCATTTCATATCATTTTCGTTCTTGAGTAAGTATTTAATCATCAACCACAACATATGGAAATCCTCCAATTTTAATACCCACAGTGGATTCTTTATGCATTTGTGCCATGTCATAGGCCAGTTGCTCTGCATTTTGTGACCTTGCTCTTTTTTGTGAAATTGGGTTCATTATTTAAGACTCAGTTAAAATATTGCATCTCCTTTCAAACATCTCCTAATGTTCTCAAAATTTTTTATTTTTCCTAATCATTTAATTCATTTTGTAAATATAGCAGTGTAATCATTGTATTGTGGTTATCTGATTATTTTCTTTTCTCCATAAGACCAAAATATTCAGTAGTAGCAAAATATTCCATATTCAGTGTAGAAATCTTTTATAAGGCTTGGCATAATGCCTGAACCATAGCACACAGAAGCAAATGGATGGATAGATGAATGTAAGACCTCATAGAGAAGAACAGTTAATGGAAAAAAGGGAAAGTAGTTTGTAGTGGGTACAATAATCAAGATTTCTTAAGAAAAAAAATTCTATTCCTGCTATAGGGATATTACAAATATGAACATTAAACTTGTTTATAAATTATGAAACTGGAGTAAGAAATTGTGGTAAGCCCAGTTGTGTATAGTCTTGTGATATCATGATGGTAATTTAGTTTTGTTTTCGTTTCTCATATCAACACTAAGAGCACCCTTGTTGTTGTTCTTAGGTGCCATCCATTTGGTGTCCCATTCATAGTGACCCTAAATACAGCAGGCAAAAGAGTATTGTTAGTGCTTCTCTGCTATTCACAGGGTTTTCAATGGTGGATTGTTTCTTAGAAGTGGGTTGTCAGGTCCTTCTCTCAAGACTACGGTACCTGATGATCCCAGGAAGTCTCCTATTCGAGTGCTAACTAGGTCGGACCCTGCTTAGCTTCCAAGATCTGACGGAATCATATGCCATAGTGCTAAGGCTGCAGGCTAAGAGCCCCCTATATCTGTAATTTTCAACAAAAGAGATTGGAAATTTCATTACATAGACTTTCCTAAGAGTAAAAAGTTCAGAGTAAGAGAAAGTTTGAGGTCTAGCTGTTATTAATTTATTTCCAAATTACTTGCTGTAATAAATTTGAGAATTTTTGCTTCAAAGAAGCTTGAATACAAAAATTTATTGAACATTGACCTTTGGCTATTACCTCCCAGCTTGTATGGTAACTTTATGGTATATATTTTTCTGAAGCTAAAGATATTACCCTATTTTTTCTTGAGTTTTTCATTCATTTTTAATCAAACAATGCTGTAATCCTTTCTTCATTGTGTGAACATCTGCTGCTTAATTATTCTCATTTTTATGATTATTTTGGTTACTTTAAGAGAAGACAGTTGGAATTAGGGAGCAATCATTATTTCCATGTAGACATAATAGCAGATTGTATTAAAATTCTATAGCAGATTTAAAAGGAAGAAATGACCTATTATGAAATTTGGAATATTATATATATATATTATATAACATTAACCTTAATATCTTTGGTGAAAGTATGTGTGGTTTAGTGGGGATATTCAATTTTACAAAATTCGACAAGACAAAATGTATTATACTGTATAATACTATTTTACTTTCTTATTGTACATTAAAAAACATGTAGAATCTATATTCTTAGAGATTAGAGCCCTTTCATTCCAAGATGAACTGTAGTTCATAATGATAAAATTAGCCTGAAGATACATAGTCCTCTAAAATACAGATTCAGGATATGATACTTGAATAGAATCACTATGGAAAAATGTCTGTAATCTATTTTCTATTTTGTAAGTTTCCCTTTAAATTATTTTCCCCTGTTAGTCTGATTTAGCACAGCAATTAAGACATTGGCTTTTTAAAATGAATTCATTTCTTGTATCTCTAAGTGTATATTGCAGATCTCTATTATATTTTAAAAACTCCAGGTAAATGTACACAGGAAACTTATTCAGCATCCGATTCAGCCAAATGTTTAGTTTTCTTTGAATATAATTTCTCAACCATGGGAGCTAAACATGTTGCTAATTATGCAGTTTAGCTGTAGAATATGAATAGATGGGCTTTAGAATTGTGGACACCCTCAGGAATGATATTTTTGATGATCACGCAGATCCTTGGAATTTCTGCTCTTCTGCCCTTCTTCTGGCCATGAGTAAGCACAGCTGTGGTTATTAAAATGTTGAAAAAGATAATTATCTAATATTAGCCCTGTTGATCCTACGAATTAAGCAATACTTGCTTTGCAATAAAACCAGCTGCTAGGGAATCAAAACACGAGAATTTTCTTTCCAGGTTTTCTGTTGGAGACAAGGAGACAAAAAAAAAATTAGTGGTGTCTTTGTCACTACAATTTGATAAACAGAAGAAATGTTTTCTATTTTACCTCTATTTTCTGGAAACAATAGATTTTTCCAAATTGAATTAATAATGTGTCTGTGTTCAGGACACAGGCACAAGCTGTCATTATTTTGCTAAGATATGATAATGTGGATAGCTTGGATATGAAATGCTTAAGCAACAACTACCATCAGAACACCTGCAAGTGGGGATTGGGCAGTTTTCTGAATGGTATTGTTAGAGTGTCATTGTGTCTTTGTTGTTGGTGGTGGTGGTGAATTGTAAAAGATGGTAATTATAAAGCTCTTTTCACCATGATATTAATCAGGAATAACTTATGGCCAATTCAAAATAATAGCATATTCTACATGTAAAAATTTGGACATTACCTCTCATAATTAATGAAATCAAGCAAAATCACAGCAGATGGATGATCGAAGAAGTTTCATGAGTTAAAATACAGAAGGCAGGAAAGACAATATATACATTTTCCTCTAGGTATAGCAAATTTTATGTACAGCATTATATACGAAAGAAACATTAGAAGACTAAATGTGGAGGAAAGAAGGGAGCATGGTTAGGGGCTTAGGAGCCAAGGAGTTTCATGCTTGTTGGTTCCCTGAGTGTTTATTTTCATTTTAACTCATATAGTCTATACTTGTACTTCCTTTAGCCAATGGATGAGGAAAGGAGCAAGTTAACCTTTTAAAAAACCTTTTAAGACAAGATCATTCTATGTTAAAGCAGCTGCAGCTGTAGCCTATGGCATCCGATCCCATCAGATCTCGGAAGCTAAGGAGGGTCAGGCCTGGTTAGTAACTGGTTAGTACCTGGATGGGAGACCGCCTGGGAACACCAGAAGCTGTAGGCTTGGGAGAAGAACCTGGCAACCCCCTCCCAAAAATCAATCTGCCATTGAAAACCCTATGAACAGCAGAGAAGCACTGACAATAGTGTTTCCCCCGTTGTACAGAGGGTCGCTATGAGTCGGATACCGACTCGATGGCACCTAACAACAACAACTAATATATATATATATATATATATATACACACACACACACACACATACATATACAGAGAGAGAGAGAGAGAGAGAGAGAGAGAGAGAGAGAGGGAGAGAGAGAGAGAGAAAGTGCCCACAGGTTAGGTAAATACCACCAATTTCAGAAAAAGTTTAAATAGGGAGGAATCAGCATGGCAGTTCAGTGAGAGTGCACTAGCAAAAACCTGGAGATTTGATCCATCAGGGAGAGAAAATTAACAGCTGGACAGAGCCATGCCATTGGGAACCTCGCCAACAATTCCTCCCGCATATGGACTGCACAGAGAGCAGAGAACCAGGGTGACAACCAGATTGCAATCCAAAGTGGAGAAGAACTAGAGAACCTGCAGCAGTTGATCCACCATTGCCCATATCAGAGAACACCGAGAGAATACTCCCCAGAGAAAATTCTATGCAGATATCTGGAGCTCAGACCTTCCATGGAGTACAACCCTGGCAACCCACCAATACCCTGCTAAGACATGGGCAGTATTTCCCACAGAGAACAACTGGTGAGTCTGCCTGAGGCTCCAGGCACTGCCACCATTTCTGCGCTGCACTGCCCATGCATTTTGCAAGGTAGAAGTGGTTCGAAAGTCCCACACAGGATTACAGACCTCAGATTCACTGGGGGTGGTCCAATATCATTTTGCTCACTGCAGCTTGGGATCAGTGAAGGACCACGGTGGGGTCTGGGGCCTGAGCATGGGCAGAACATGCCCGGATGTAGCTTTGGAGACTGAAGCAGTGCATTTTATGGCAGTGAGGTTACTTGTGTGACTTCCACATGGGCAGGAAGGCCTCGGATTCACTGGGAATGGACCCATATCATCCTGCCCACTATAGCATGAGATTGGCTGGAGAGCACGACAGGATTTGGAACACGTGAGGGGGCAGAGAGCCCAGCATTGAGATCTGACTCCTGAAGCCATCTAATTCCACCATAGGGACTGGGGCTGTGCTTTCTGAAATGGAATCTCAGCACCTGAGATCCACAGGGGGAGACAAAGTTCTTGGAAGGACAACACAAGTCACACTGCCTCTGTGCTAGTGCGACACAGGCAGAGGACCCCATAGGGCAGATCTCTGAGAATACCCTGTACCTGGGTTTAGCCTGAGAGGTGGCAGGACTTTTCACCTAAATCTCCTGCTGGAGGGATGCTGCACAGAAACTCTTCCCCCCCAAACCTGCCTGCTTTCAGCAAGAGAGCAGGTAGGGAAAATCCCTTTCCCAACAGCAGAACTGAGAAATCCCAAAATAAAGCTATCTTCACTGCTTAGGAATATTTGCACAAGAGAAAAATGAAAATAGATCTATAGATGGAGGTGCCAGTAGGGCTAAAGTTAGATAACCCTGCATGGCTTCTCCTAACAGCATCAGACAGGAAGGAAAGACTACAAAACACAGGGCAAAGACAACCACCTGAGGGAAATGAGGCAAGGTCCTCATAGTATGTTGATTGCTGCTGCTGGTAGTAGGAAAGGGAGTCACACCTGAGCTCTCTAGTATATTCTACTGCCTCATTCACTTTACTGTTCTGCTGCTTACTTCTTGTGAGTGTGTACATGATTTGTTTTACTGGTGCTGATATTGCTACTTTCCTTCTGTTCTCCCGACTTCAAATGACAGGTTGCATTGTGTCTTCCATTTATGTTTTGATATGTTTCTTCCTTTTCTTTCTTTCTCTCCAAAGTTTGTTAGTTCTGTTAAGACAGACTTGCCTGAATGTTTCTTTAAGATTGTTTTTTTTTTTTTTTTTTTTTTTCTGTTCTGCTATGGTGTTGTTTTACTTCTGGTCCTTTACAGTGTGGTTTGGTGTATATGGTCACTTAATATTTTTTTCTTTCTTCTTTTCTCTTCTTTTCTCTCTTTTTTCAATTGTTTTTGCAGTACTGGGGGTTGAATCCAGGGCCTCATGCTTTCATGGTTTGCAAGTGCTGGATCACTAAGGTGCACCCCAGCACATTTTTGTTTTTACTTTTTTTGAGACAGGGTCTCACTAAGTTACACAGACTGCTTCTGGTATTAAACTTGCGATCTCCTGCCTCTGCTTCCCGAGCCACTAGGATTACAGGCGTGTGGCACCGTGCCAGGTGCCCTTTTTTCAATTCTTTTTATGATTAATATTTTCTATAATTATATCTATTTTGTTTATTACTTTATATTTTAACTTTTATTAGCTTTTGTTTTCTCTTTCCTCTTTTTCCCCCTTCTTTCCTCATCTCCACTCCCTCCTCTTCCTCCAATAAATAAACAGAGACACTTGCCTCCCTTGCCCCCAGTCCCATTGGAATAGTGAATTGGAGAGTGGGAAACTGGAGTGGAGAGTCTAGTGCTCAGAGAAGAGTGACATGACCAGTTGGTTCCCTGAACCTAGGAAAAATGGACCAGAACAAGGCACATCTCAACTTGGGTAGGGCTGGTGATTCAGAGTAAGAGCCCCACAGATGAGGCAACTGAGGAATAATGTTGAAGGCAGAAGACTAATTGTGGGTTGGGTATGCAGGGATCAGAGGGGAGCTGTAGGTGGCAATACTGAATACAGAGATTGCATCAGATCCTGGCTATTGGATTCTGCGGCTGCAATCTATAGGGCAGGAGAGTGAGAAAAAAGTGTCAGAGATTCATCATCACCCAAACTCAAAGAAATACCAGTGGGAGAAGCTCTTCACACTTGGAGGAGGTGGATCCCAACTCCCAGACCAAGTGATGGGCAAGCCTCAGCAAAGAATACATGAAACATGAAAGGGCACACTGGATGTGAAGACCCCACAGTCGAAAGCCTCTTAACACACAACACCAAACAATCCCAATTTCTAGAGATGTCTGAATCAGAATTCAGAAATCCATGAAAAGAAGGTATCTCATCTGGAGTCTGTATTTTCCTCATAGCTGGAAATGATCAGGAAAAACCAGGTGGCAGTCCTTGACATGCAAGGCAGCTGAATGAATTAAACTCTGTAAAAGAATCTTTATCATCAAGACTGGACAAGGCTGAGCAATGAATATCAGACTCACAGGAGTCAATCCAAGATATAAAGTACACACATTCTCAGTTGGAAAAAATGATGAAACAGTATAAGACAGATTTGCAAGAGGCCTCTGACAGAATGAAAAAACAAAACTTAAGAATTCAGGGTGTCCCTGAAGGAAAAGAAAGGTCTACCAGAGGATTAGGAAATCTATTTTGTGACATCCTCAAGGAAAATTTTTCACAGATTATTGAGGATCTGGATACGTACACAATTAAAACCTTCAGGACTCCAACCACACTAGACCAAAACAGATCCTCCCCATGACATATTATTCTACAAATGTTTATATTGGACACCAGAGAAACAACTTTAAAAGGAGCCGGGGAAAAACCCCAACTAACATTTAAAGGAAAACCCAGTAAAATAACTGCAGACTTTTCAACCTCAACATGGAAAGCTAGAAAGGCCTGAACACATATAATTCACATTCTGTAAAAGAACAACTTCCAACCAAGAATACAATACCCAGCAAAGTTATCTTTGAAACTACATGAGGAGCATAAGACATTTCATGACACTGACATATTCAAATGATTGCAACCACCAAACCAGCTTTACAGAGGATCCTCAATCAGTTACCACATACAGGTGAGATAAGACAACCCCCCATAGAAGATGCCTGCAGCCGTAGCCCTGTGGCATCTGATCCCGTCAGATCTCGGAAGCTAAGCAGGGTCAGGCCTGGTTAGTACCTGGATGGGAGACCGCCTGGGAACACCAGAAGCTGTACGCTTGGGAGAAGAACCTGGCAACCCCCTCCCAAAAATCAATCTGCCATTGAAAACCCTATGAACAGCAGAGAAGCACTGACAATAGTGTTTCCCCTGTTGTACAGAGGGTCGCTATGAGTCAGATACCAACTCGATGGCACCTAACAACAACAACAACAACAACATAGAAGATCAAATAATTGAACAGTTAACAAGAGTGGAAATCAAGAAAGCAATAAAGTAAGCATGAATCAACAGCCAACAACATTTAACAACTGGATACATAACAATAGACACTTCTCAATAATTGCTATTAATGTAAATAGTCTTAAGTCAGGAATTAAGAGACATAGACTGGCTCATTTAATGAAAACACATAAACCCTCAGTATGTGCCATTCAAGAGACTCATCTAACCCACAATGACTGCAATAGATTGAGAATTAATGGCTAGAAAACAGTATACCAAGTAGGGGAAATACAAAAAAATCAGGTGCTGTAATACTATTATCCGATAGATTAACCTTCAATCCAACACTAATTAGAAGAGATAAAGAAAGACACTACATATTAATAAAAAGAGCTATCAACCAGGAACCAATAATGCTACTAAATATATACTCTCCAAATACAGGGGGACCTAGCTTCATAAAAAAAAAAATTAAGGGAAATAAAGGACTATATTGGTCTACACACAATAATTATGGGAGACTTCAATACACCACTCTTACCAAGAGACAGGTCATCAAAACAAAAAATCAGCAGAGAAATGACAAGCTTAATCTGCACCCTAGACCAACTGTGACTCACAGATCTCTACAGAACATCCCAACCATATGATGAGGAATACATATTCTTTTCAACTCCATATGGAGACTTCTCCAAGACAGACCATAGTTTAGTACATAAGAATCCCCTCAATAAATACAAAAAAGTAGAAATCATCCCCTGTACCTTATCAGACCATAGTGGAATAAACTTGGAACTCAAAGGCAAAAGTAATACCAGAAATTTTATAAATTCATGGAGACTAAATAATACACTGCCAAATTATTAAAGGATTACTTAAGAAATTAAATGGAAATTTAAAAAATCCTGCAATCAAATGATGATGAAAGCACATCCTCCAGAAATATATGGGAAACAGCAAAGGCAGTTCTAACAGGGAAGTTTATATAATTAAGTGCATTCATGAATAAGGAAGGGAAGAGTCAAATATATGACTTAATGGCACATTTCAAGACACTAGAAAGCCAAAAACAAATCAATCCTAAAAGCAGCACTCATAAAGAAATGACCAAGATCAAGTCAGCGGTATCTCAATTGGAATCTAAAAAGATAATTCAAAGAATTAATGAGACTAAGAACTAGTTCTTTGAAAAGATTAATAAAATAGACACTCCCCTTGCCAATCTTATCAAAAAGATAAAGAAAAAGCCAACATCATGAAAATCAGAGGTGAAAAAGGAATCAAACGTACCTACTACAATGAAGTGCAGAAAATCATCAGGGAATACTATGAGAAACTGTATTCCCCAAAATACAAAAATACAGAAGAAATGGATAAATTTATTAACACATATGTTTTATCAAAACTAACCCCGGAGGACATGTTGTTGTTAGGTGCCGTCGAGTCAGTACCCGACTCATAGCGACCCTCATAGTGTTTTCAATGGCTGACTGTTTCAGGATTGCCTTGGGAGTGGATTGCCAGGCCCTTGTCCCTTTTGTGGTGCTGGGAATTGAACTCAGGTCCTCAGAGACTGCAGTGTAGCACTCTACCCACTGAGCTAAATCCCAGAGGACATAGGTGACCTAAACAAACCCATTACATATGGTGAAATAGAAAAGGTACCAAAAAGTCTCCCACAAAGAAGAGCCCAGGACCTGATGGGTTCACAGTAGAATTCTACCAAACTTTCAAAGAAGAATTAATGCCTGTCTTGCTCAAATTATTTCAAAAGGTAGAAAAGGAGGGAACATTCCCAAACTCATTATATGAATCTACCATCACCCAGATACCTAAACCAGGAAATAATACACCTAAGATAGAGAATTATATACCCATTTCCCTTATGAACATAGATGCAAAAATTCTTAATAAAATCCTGGCAAACTGAATTCAATTACATATTAAAAAGATTGTAAACCATGACCAAGTGGGATTTATTCCACAGCTGCAAGGCTGGTTTAACATATGAAAATCAATTAATGTAATCCAGCATATCAAGAGGCTTGTAAAAAAATCACAGGCTCATCTCAATTGATACTGAAAAAGCCTGTGACAAAGTGCCACACCTTTTCATGATAAAAAACCCTGGAGAAGATAGGCATAAGGGGAAAATACCTTAACATCATAAAGGCCATCTATGACAGACCTAGAGTTAACATTATATTGAAGAGAGAAAAACTGAAACCATTTCTTCTAAGATCAGGAACAAGACAAGAATTTCCACTCTCTCCTATTTTATTTAACATTGTGATTGAAGTCCTCACCAGGGCAATCAGACTAGAGAAAGAAATCAAGGGGATAGAGGCAGCCAGGTGTGGTGGCACATGCCTGTAATCCCAGTGGCTTGAGAGGCAGAGGCGAGAGGATTGCAAATTCGAGACCAGAGGCACACTGCATAAGTTAGCAAGACCCTGTCTCAAAAAGTCAAAAAAACTGGTCTGGGGGCGCAGCTCAGTGGTCTAGTACTTGCAAAGCATGCAGGTGCAAGGCCCTGGGTTTAACCCCCAGTACTGGGGGGAAAAAAAGGCATAGAGATAGATAATGAAGAAGTCAATTATCTTTATTTGAAGATGACATGATACTTTACCTAAAGGACTCCAAAATCTCATCTAGAAAAATTTTAGACCTAAGTAACTCCTTTAGGACAGTGGTAGGACATAAAATTAACACACAAAAATCAATAGCCTTCCTTTACTCCAACTGCAAATAGGAAGAGAAGGAAATTACAGCTATAATCCCTTTCACAATAGCCCACCAGGAAATTAAATACCTTGGAATCAATCTAATAAAAGACCCTATATATCTCTACAAGGAAAATTTCAAAACATTAAAGAAAGGAATCCCAGAGGGTACTAAAAAGTGGAAGGAGTTTCCCTGTTCCTGGATTGGGAGAATCAATATAGTAAAAATGGCTATCATACCAAAAGCAATTTATAGATTTAATGCAATCTCCATTAAAATCCCAATGACAGACTTCAGAGAAAGAGAAGAAAAATGATCCAAAACTTCATATGGAAACACAAAAAACCACGTATAGCCAAAATATTCTTAAGCTGCAAAACTAGTGCAGGTGGGATCACAATCCCTGACGTTAATCTATACTACAGGATTGTAGGAGCAAAAACAGCTTGGTACTGGCAAAAAAAATAGGCCTGAGTACCAGTGGAACAGAATCGAGGACCCAGAGATACATCAACACATCTATAGCCACATGATTTCTGACAAAAGATCAAAGAAGGTAAATTAGAGAAATAAAAACCTTTTTAATAAGTGGTGTTGGGAAACATGGATATCCACTTGCAGAAAAAGGAAAACTAACCTGCACCTCTTAATGTGCACAATAGTTAACTTTAAATGGATAAAAGACCTGAAGGTAAAACCAGAAACTTTAAAATTAAGAGAAGAAAGAAAATATACTCCAATATATAGGCATAGAAAAGCATTTTCTTCATAGGACTCCAATTGTTCAAGAAATTGCAACATGAAAAGATAAATGGGATTACATGAAATTAAAAACTTCTGTACAGCAAAGGAAACAATCAACAGAATCAAGGAAATCCCCACTGAACCAGAAAATATCTTCACATCCTATAAATCAGACAGAGGACTAAGTCCAGAATTTATAAAGAACTCAAGAAAGCAATACCCAAGAAAACAAATAATCCAATAAACAAATGGGAAAAGGAACTGAACAGACAGTTCTCAAATGAAGAAGCTCATGAGGCCACAAAACACATGCAAAAATACTGAATATCCCTAGCCATTGGGAAATGCAAATCAAAACTACTCTGAAATCCCACCTTACTCCACTAAGAATGTCCAACATGTATAAAACAAATAACAACAAATGCTGGCAAGTTTGTAGAGAAAAGGGAACCCTCTTATACTGCTGGTGGAGTATTTCAATTGGTTCAACCATTTTGGAAATCAATATGGAGGTACTTTAGAAAACTAAAAATAGATCTACCCTATGACCCACCTGGGGCTGGGATTTAGCTCAATTGGTAGAGCACTGCTCTGCAGTCTCTGAGGTCCCGAGTTTGATTCCCAGCACTGCAAAAATGGGAGACGGATGCGGCAACCCATTCCCAAGGCAATTTCGAAACAATCTGCCATTGAAAACCCTATGAGGGTCCCTATGAGTCGCACACGACTTGACAGCACCTAACAACAACAACATGACCCACCTATACCACTATTAGAATATACCCAAAGGCAGGTGAGTCATCATACCAGAGACACCTGCATCTCCATGTTCAATGCAGCAGTTTTCACAACAAGGACATGGAATCAACCAAAGTGCCCATCAACAGAAGAATGGATAAAAAATTCATGGTACATGTACACAATGGAATACTATGCAGCAATCAAAAAATGAAATAATGTCATTTGCAGGAAAATGGATAGAATTGGAGAAAATTATCTTAAGTAAACAAACACAATCCCCAAAAGAGAAATATCACATGTTCTCACTCAAATGTGGGGGCTCAATCAAACTTAAATGAAGGAAAAAATCCTATGCATAAATTGGAATACAGTAAAAAGCTTATGTCAACTTAGCGGAGAAGGGATAATTTAAGGAGCAGAAAGAAGGAGGGAGGTATCAAGAAAAAGGAAGAGATGATAGGAGAAGACAGGAGGAGGAGGAGTGGCAAGGAGGATCAAGGAATGAGAGAGAGGTAGACCTCAAAGTAAACAGCCCAAATTTAACATTTGGGAAATAATTATAATAATAACAACACCAAAGGATGGCCATAATGCAAATGGACTAGATTATTCATGTAATACTGGTGAAAATGTAAAAAGATAGATCACTATAGAAAAATTTTGGGACTTAAATCATAATCGGAATGCACATGTACAAATAAATATTCCCACAAAAAGACATGCTAGTAGAAAGGAGGCCATTGGTAGTAGGGGGTGGAGGTAGGAGAGGGGGAAGAGGTGCACAAGAGGTTAAGGGGGATGTTATGTGTGCAATGTACAATGAACTGCATATATGAAAATGTCACAATGAAATACGTGTCAGAATGAAACACATTAAGTTGTAAATTAAAAATTTCCAATAAAAAATTGATGGAATCCAAAGCCACAGTGGTGTAGCTGCAGGCTTATAATGATTAGGCAGAAGATATGTATGTTAATAACTTCAGACACCATTAAGTTTGTAGTTTACACTTTTAAAGTTAATCTTAAAAAGAATAGACATACAACTTCTGAAGTAGAAGAGAAAAATTAAAAACAGGCAAAAACGTCACGCAAGACAAAATAAAGCATAATGGTACCAATAACCTAAATACAGGTTTAGTCATAATAAATGCAAAATTACTGAACTCTACAGCTAAAATTTGAGATAGAAATGAAAGCAAAGGCATCTCTTGGTTTTTAAGATGAGTCAAACTGAAGTCATAAGGACACATAAAATTTGAAATAAAGGGTTGACAAATGATACAGTACAAATACTGATAAGAAGAAAAATGGTGTAGATTAAAAACAAAACAAAGCAAATGCTGAGGGAAACATCTCTACCTAGAAAGAGGATCATTACGTAACAGAAAAAGTTGATTTACCAGGTACTTTTAAATAGAATATATATTATTATGTAACAACAGATTATATAAAACAAAATTGACAGAATTACCAGACTATATTTTAAGAATCATAGTGATAGTTTAATACAACCATGTTGAAATAAAACACTTAATTTTATATAAGGGAAACAAAAATTCTAGAATGTATACTTTAATAACAATTATAAAATTTTATAACAGATATTATAGTAAATTGATCATTTTGGAACCCAATTGAAGTGATTAGGTCAAATTTAATCCCTTTCAATAATTTATAGAAAATAAATGTTTGTGAAATTTTTCAGAACCATAAACTCAAATTTTGTGTAAAATTTTAAAAAGCACATAATTGAGTTGCCTGCAGCCATACCGGGCTGAGTTTTAGCTCAGTTGGTAGAGCGCTGCTCTGCAGTCTCTTGATTCCCAGCAAGGCAAAAATGGGAGAAGGACATGGCAATCCACTCCCAAGGCAATTGTGAAATCATCAGCCATTGAAAACCCTATAAGGGTCTCTATGAGTCGGACATAACTGGAGGGCACCTAACAACAACCACAGCAGCCAATACCACTGTGGCGTCCAATGTCCAATCCCATTAGATCTCAGAAGATAAGCAGGGCCAGGCCTGGTTAGTGCTTGGAAGGGAGACCACCTGGGAACATTGGGTGCTGTAGGCTGGAGAGAAGGACTAATCAACCCACTCCCCAAAGCAATCAGCTATTGAAATCCCTATGAATAGCAGAGAAGCAAGACAATAGTGTTTTGTCTGTTGTACATAGGGTCACTATGAGATGGACACCTACCCAGGGCACCTAAAAACAGCAACAATAATTGGGTCTCAGAGTATTTCTTAAATTTGTTTGAAAACTATTTTCCTTCTCTATGTGAACTTTCTTTGAAAAAGTCCTACTTATTTTATGTCATAAATATATCCTTTTTATAACACAAATTGTTCTACACAAGTATGCTCTCATTAGGCAGGTCATGTACTGTATACATTGTGGAAGATGATCATCTGGGGAAAAAAAGAATTAAATTGATTTCCAATTTTCCTACATTCATACTATGTTGCCACAGTCCAGCTGCAGCCTAGGATCCAGAGTTTCCCGAAGGCAGATGAGGAGTCGGCAGCGGTAGGTAACAGAAACACAGGAGCTCGGAGGCAGTGTGGATCTGTTCCATCTATTGTTTGGATAGCTCATTTTTTATACAGTCTTTTAGGCTTAGGTCATGCAAGTAGTAAGAATACAGGCAGTTTTACATACACCTGGCAGTCATAATAGCAGTGGAGGGTCAGGCTGACCAGAATAGCAGCCTTCACTCTTTTTCTCTAGCTGGGAACCAAGGTCTGCCTTTAGATAGATAAGCACCTCCATGCTAAATTGTCAAGGAGGCTTTTGTACTGTGGGAACAGGCATATATATATATGTATATATATATGTATATGTATATATATATATATATATATATATATATGATTTTATTATTTAGTTATTTATACTTGTGTCACCCCATTGAGTCCACACTATGAAAAATGGGTATTTTAACTTATTAGATCGTTTTGCTTATTGGAGGGCTGCTGGTACAAAAACTTTAGTCTGTGTTGGCTCATGGAGTTCAGGCTGTTGGTAGTCATTCAAGAATTTTTTGTTGCAGGCAACATTTTTTGTTGTCCCTGTTAGGGAGTTTTCTTAACTCCTGCTTTGAATTAGCACTGCTCACAGAATCAGAGGATTATATATTTATATCTATTACTTGTTTTTCATTAATTTTCCCAGAAATCCACAATATGAATGCTCACAGAATTAGAAGATTATATATTTACATTCATTACTTGTTTTTCCACAATATGAAGAAAATAGTGACCAATTCAAATTTAGGAAAAAGAAAAGATGAGATTCCAAGTCCTTTTCCATGAAGAGACCTTCTTTTGGAGGTACTCTTCTCCTTTCGGTTGACTTTCCCTCTGAAGGCTTTGAGGTACTTCTCCCCTTTTGGTGGACGTTCCCTCTGATGCCCTTTTAAAGGTACCCTTCCTCATGTGGGGACTCAGTTTACCCATCATGAGTGGAAATGGACTTGGCCCTATGTACATTCCACATTCCAATTGTTAATGGATGTTTGCACTTGTTCCTCCTCATTTTGCATTGTGCCACATCAGTAAATGGAGATCCCTTGGGCTTTACTCCATTCCTGCCCTGAAGGTAAACTCTACTTTGAGGAGGCAACCCTTCCCCAGTCATTTTGAGTGTCTTCCAACATGGGGAGCTCATTTTATGGCACTATATTTGACAGTGACTCTCTGCTATTCATAGGGTTTTCAATGGCTAATTGCTTTAGGGGGCTGGGATTTAGCTCAGTTGTTAGAGCGCTGCGCTGCAGTCTCTGAGGTCCCGAGATCAATTCCCAGCACCGCAAAAAATGGGAGAAGGACCTGGCAATTCACTCCCAAGGCAATCCCGAAACAGTCAGCCATTGAAAACCCTATGAGGGTCGCTATGAGTCGGATACTGACTCGATGGCACCCACACCCACCAAATTGCTTTAGGAGTGGGCTACCAGGTCTTGCCGCCTAGCCTGTCTTAGACTAGAAGCTCAGCTGAAACCTGTCCACCAGGTATGACTCTGCTGGTATCCATAATACCAGGAGTATAGCTCTCGGTATCACAGCATTACATAAGCCCCCACAGTATGGGAAACTGACAGACACATGGGAATATAGGTATCAGAAATAGGATATGAGAAATCAATATCCTTAACAAATGCATTGTGTTGCTAAATGTATGTGAAATGTTACATCCTAGTTTTTATAAATGAATTATATCTATGAGTAATAATATTAATCATTCAAGGATTTCAAGGATTATAATTGCCTTGTGCTAACTTTTAAACAAGATTTTCATCATAAGCTAATATTTCAAAATCTTTTTCTCAACATGAGATAAAATTGTGATCTATGACTAAGAAAGAGTTAAGATTATCCCTCTGACTTTATCAGATTTTGCTTAAACCAGTTCAAGAATTAGTGTGAAACTGAGCACCACTGAATAAAATAAAATGCAAAGGATGCTTCATAAGTACTCTTAATGATGAATAGCAGTGAACTTCACCCTAAGGAAATTTCTAATAATGTATATATGGATCAACACTTAGTCAAATGTTGGTCAAATGCATTGATAATTAACCGGGAAGTGAGTTAATGATGAGGTAAGTGACTTTTTACAAGTAGTATTAATTTGGGAGAAAATAAGAAACTAGAAAACAATACACCAGTGTATAGAGAAAACAGATAGATAATCACCTTTTAAAATGGGAGGGAAATTGTTCTATCTTCATAAAAATAACATTTAATTTATTACAGAAACTAAAAATATTTGAGTCTACCCTAATGATTGAATATTAGATACGTTGTGACATGACATGAAAACCATAATTCATGGGGAAAGTAACAGGTTATTAAATAGACAGGAAAAAAGAAAAGATCAAATCACATATCAAAAGAGACTCTGAATCTTTCCCTTGATCATCAATCAGCTAAAAGAAAAAGTAAGACATGATGAAGTTTATGAATTAAACAGAAGATTTCAAAAGACTTACAAAAAGACAAAATCAATTATTAAAATGGAACATGCAAAGAGCTAGAGATAGAAAACCAAATGGGAAGTTCATGCTCTGTTTTTCTCAAGGTTAAGGAGTTGAAGAAAAAATTTCAAGCATCAAGTGGCAATAGTGAAGGTTTCTTCTACATGGCAAATATTAAATGATGCAAGAAATATCAAAAGAAGTTGGAAGGAATACAGTTCCTTCAGAAGTTGGAAAGAATCTTTTTTATACCAAAAAGAATTGATGGATGATCAACCATTTCTATGATTTTAGGAACCAATGATACTGAGGGATGAAGTGGAAGCTGCTTTGAAGGAATTAGTGAAACACAAGGTTGCAGGAATTGATGGAATTCCAATAGAGACTATTCAACAAATTGATGCAGCACTGGAAGTGATAACTTGTTTATGCCAAGAGATTTGGAAAACAGCAACCTGGTCAACTGAATGGAAGAGATCCATATTTGTGATCCACATTTCCCAAAAAGGGGATCCAACTGAATGTGGAGACTATTGAAAGATATCATTAATATAACACACAAGCAAAATTTTACTAAAAACCATTCAATAGGAATTGCAGCAGTATGGAGACAGGGAATTGCCTGAAATTGGATCCTGATTCAGATGAGTACATGGAATCAAGGACATCATTGCTGATGTCAGATGGATATTAGCTGAAAGCAGAAAATAATAGAATGAGTTCTGGATTTTGTTACCTATGCAAAGGCATTTGACTCTGTGGATCATAACAAAGTATGTGATGATGGATCATAACAAAGTATGGACAACATTGAAAAGAATGGCAATACCAGAGCACTTAATTGTACTCATGAGGAATCTGCATAGGGACCAGATGGCAGTCATTTGAACAGAATAGGAAACACTATCTGGTTTAAAGTCAAGAAAGGTGTCCATCATGGCTGTATCCTTCACCATACCTCTTCAATCTCTATACTGAGATCTATGACTCCATAAAAGATTATTTATCTGAGAAATTGGACTTTATGAAGAAGAATACAGCATCATGATTAGAGAAAGATTGATTAACAACCTGCATCATGCACACAACACAACTCTGCTTTTGGACACTGAGGAGGATTTGAACTACTTGCTAATGAAGATCAAAGTACATAGCCTTCAGTATGGATTGCCCCTCAACATCAACAAAACAAGAATCCTTACACCTGAGTCAGTATGGAACTTCATAATAAATGGAGAAAAGATTGAGTTTGTTCAAGATTATGCTTTACTTCCTATAATCAACATCTTTGGAAGCAACACTCAAGAAATCAAAAGACACATTGCATTGGGAAAAGTTGTTGCAAAGGACCTCTTTAAAGTGTGGAAAAGTAAAGATGACACACTGAAGACAAAAGTGCACCTGAAGACAAAAGTGCAGTTGCATCATATGGTTGTTAAAGCTGGACATTGAATAAGGGAGATAGGAAAAAGATTCATGTTTTTGAATTATGGTGCTAGAGACAAATATTGAGTATACCATGGACTGCTAAAAGAATGAACCGACTTGTCCTCGAAGAAGTGCAACCAGTGCTCCTTGGAAGAAAGGACCATGTCTTATGTATTTTGGACTTGTCAGGAGGGACCAATCCCTGGAGAAGGACATCATGTTTGGGAGAGTGGTAGGTCAACGAAAAACAGGAAAACCCTCAACTGAATAGGCGGAGACAGTGTCACCAACACTGGGCTTAAACATGATATGATAGTGTATCTTGCACAGAATTGGGGAGTGTTTTGTTCTGTTGTACACAGGGTCACTATGTCAGACTTGATTTCAGGACTTCTAACAACAACAACAATATATATATACTTTTTCCTTTGAGCACATAAACATAAACATTTTAGCAGACAGGTATTGCCTTAACAGTTAAACACTAGGCTCCATAACAGGTACATCTAAAAACAAACAAACAAAAAACCTGTTGTTGTTCTTAGGTGCTTATATTTGTATCACTCAGTAATTTGTCAAGTCCTATTCCAAAGTAGTTTTCCTGGGCAGATAGTATCCATTATGAATAATAATTCAAACCCAACACCTTCATTCATATTGTGATAAGGTAATTTTCAACTTAAAATTGTTACAAGTTCTTTCAGAGATTTATGTACCTATCAGGTAGCAAAATCAGAAAAGAATAGACAGGACCACATTTTTTATGAGCTGAAGTGAAAGTAGCATAGATCATTCATTGGCCAATTCTCATCACATGGGCACCTCTAATTTCAAACAAACTAGCCAAGAAACCCAACAAAACACATAAGTAAAGTACTTGAATAGCCAGAATGAAAAGTAGGAGGTTTGTTTTTTAATATATTTAAAATTGACACATAAAATTGTGTGTATTTATCATGCACAACATAGTGATTTGAAATATATGTGCACTGTGAGATAAGTCAAGCTAAATTATTAACATATGCATTATCATATAAAGTTATCAGTTATTGTGATGAGAACATTTATGTATTAGTATTTTTTCAAAAATGATACATCAAACTATATCTATATCTATATATCTACATCTATATCTATCTATCTATCTATCTATCTATCTATCTATCTATCTGTCTGTCTGTCTATCTATCTATCTTTATGGAGAGAGGGAAAGAGAGAGAGAGTGAAAGAGAGAGAGACCATGTGTATGTATGTGTTACTGGGAGGTTGCACCCAGGGCCTTGCTCTTGCATGCTTTGCAAGCGCTCTACTACTGAGTTGCTCCCCCAGCCAGTTTTTTTACTTTCTATTTTGAAACAGGGTCTAAGTTATGCATGCTGCCTCTGTTCTCTCTTGCCTTCCCCCACCAAATCCTTGAGATTACAGGCATGAGCTAAGGTATCCAGCCCTGAAACTACAATATATTTTTAATTATACTCACCATGTGGTGCTCCAGATCTCTTGAACTTATTTGTTGAATATTTAGCTTTCCTTACCATCATAAGTATTATTGTTCTATGATTGTATTATTTCCAACTAGAGAATACTTTGTAAGTTTATCTTAACTGATCTCTACATACACTCTATTTATATTCCTACTTATCATTCCATTTATTTTACTGCGTCTATTGATTTATTTTATGAGTTGTAATTGGACATTCTCTAATTCACAGATGGGTCTAGTTTTATCAACAGCAGAAAATTTGTTGTCACAAAGTAAAAGCAACAATAAAGTGTTTTTAAAAGCTTTTATGAAGAATATGGCTCTCTTAATATATAACTTCCTCCTGATGGCTTTCCAAGATTTTTAAATGCTTAAGTGTTGAGATATTTACTATTTTTTTTCTTTCTTTCACTAATGCATTTCCATTCATGCAATTCAGTCTTTCTCTGTTGTTTGTTCCTAATTCTGTTTGTTATAACTTGTAAGGACAATATTTGTTCGCATATGGCTAAAAATTCTGACTATTCATCAATGTGCCTTCATTGTTTTATATATCTAAAAGAAAGACGTGGGCTGGCGTTTAGCTCAGTGGATAGAGTGCCACACTGCACTCTCTGAAGACCTGGGTTTGATCCCCAGCACTGCAAAAATGAGAGAAGGACTTGGCAATCCACTCCAAAAGCAATCCTGAAATAATCAGCCATTGAAAACCCTTGTAAGAGTCACTGAGAGTTGGACTGGAGTCAACGACACCTTAAAAAAATGAAAGAGAGAAACAGAACTAAAGTCAGTGCTGCACTTCAACTTTTTAGTTGATATAAGGAATTAAAGCATTAAGCAGAACTTTGGAAAGGTGTTCATTTTGAAGAAAAAAACTAATCAAATTTAGTTTCTTGAAGAGAATTTTTATGTATTTTAAATATTAAAATTATCATTACATTCCTATTCTTTTCTGTAAATGTGAATTAATAATTCAAATTCACATTTATACTCCCTCATTACACATTCTGCTATATATTTCATATTACCTTTCCAATCCTGTGTAACAAATTACTACTAAGTTTAAAAGTTTTAAAAAACAAGCATTTCTTGTCTTGCAGTGCCTGGAGGCCAGAATTTGGGGGATGACTTAAGCACGTGCATCTAGTTCAAGGTCTTGCAGAAGATGTCAATCAATGTGTCAGCTGTGCTATAGTCATCTGAAGCTCAGCTGGAGAAAATCCACTCATCTGAGGATAGCAGGACTTGTGTCTCTTGTCTTGTGACTAAACATATTAGTTTCTTGCCATGCTTCTCTTCAGTAAATGGAGGAGGGAGAGAGGACAAAAAATATTCAGTATTTTATAAAGAAAGCTTCGAGTTGATACACTCCCATGTCTGTAAGGTTGTACTTACTGAAAGTGAGCTGATGAGAACTGTCCACACCGAAGGGTACGGGATAACATGGGGCAGGAGTATCAAGGAGCAGAGGTTACTGGATGCTATTTGATAGACCTGATGCACCTTTAAAACATTTAATGAAATGTTGCATGCCTTAAGCAATGCTTTCTGGAAGGAAATTCAGAAATCAATGCTATTTCTGGCAATTAATCAACTACTTTTATATGCTTCAATCAGAATTCTCTAGATTAATTATACATGCTCTCCACCGACCCAATTTAACATGTCCTCCCAACATGTATGCTAGAATATTTTCTTTAAAATGAATTGCAAAAATATGATTTCCCATGACGCTTATTTACTATTTTTATTTCTATTGACATTTTAAAGCTTGCTGGGTTTTTTTTTTTTCTCCAATGTTTCTCTACCCTATTTGAAAATTTCAAATAATCTTGGTCTGCTCTTTCTTTCTGGACCTAAAGTGTTCTTTTGTTTCAGGGCATTAATGCTGATGCATATTTCAATGTACAAAAGGTTGTACATCTGCAGGAAGCACATGGAATATGTGAAGCTATTGGAATATTAATGAGTAACTCAATACCATAAGGGGTATAGAGTCTTTCTTGAATACTACATTGTACTATATGAAATATGCCTCATTACTTTTTCTTCAAAATGTGCAATATTTCTCTTTCACAATGAATTATGAGTTTGCTATAATGGTTCCATTTTTCTTAGTTTATTTTAATTAACAATAAAATAGTTGAAGTAATATACACAGCCTGTTTTAATACCATTCTAAGGCAAACCTATGTCATATTTATTACAAGGCACTTAAGCAAGAAACATCACTCTAATGAAGAATATTTAACTAAGATTAGGGAAAATTCCTTCTTAGAGGTCTGGTAATCTTTTATATTTGAAAGAAAATTTGAGAGAATATTAAAATTAATGCTAATACTATATGTTCACAGGAACTATAACTTGCTCCTAGAAACAACCAGCTGAGTTTAGAAGAGGATTTGGGGCTACAAAAAAGAACAAAGCCTGCCCAACATATTGATTGCAATCTTGTGAGACCCTGGATAGAAGACCTAATTAAACCATGTCCATATTTCTGATCTGTGCTAAATTTGTTGTGGCTTTGTGACAGCAATATAAAAACTAATACATTATCTGAGGAAGTGACTCTCTACCCATGGGAGATCTCAGTGGAGAGAGTATGGTGTTGAAGGAATAACAGATATTCTGGACCCATGGCAATCACTGAAAATCTGCCATCTGATGTCCTACAGCAAGCTGTCCATAGAGAAGTGCTGCACCCAGAGCTGCTGCAAATTTACCTGAAGAAGAGTGATCAATCACTTCCATACAGAGTTAGGCACTTCTCTGGTCCAACTCCATATTGATGACACCTGAGTGTGTGCTAGGACAAGCTGCTGGGTTCTGTGTTCTCTTGACTGTTGCATGACACAGGAACAGGACAGTGAAGAAACTACTCATTGCAAGAGTCAGACTCTAAGGAAGTTACACATCGCAAGAGCCTGGCATAAGAATTTCTTAAGAACCACAAAAAGCCAGGCATGGTGGCACACGCCTTTAATTCCAGCAGCTTGGGAGGCAGAGGCAGGAGGATCGCAAATTTAAGACCAGAGACAGTCTGCATAACTTAGTGAGACCCTGTCTCAAAAAAAAAAAAAAGTAAAAAAATGGGCTGAGGGTGAAGCTCAGTGGTCCAGCACTTGCAGAGCATGCAAACGTGAGGCCGTGGGTTCAAACCCTAGTACCAAGAAAAAAAAAAAAAAAACACAAAAAGACAAAAAACATTTCCTCTTCAAGGTCCCTCCAAAATCCTCCACCTAACATCACACCATTTGTTGAAAAAGAAATATTTAAAGAATATTTTTGGTTTGCAGAAACAAAAGGGACGAGTATGCACCTGGGACAAAGTGCATTGATAAGGGGGATACCAACCTATTTTATGAAAAGAAAATTAACGTCATAATTGTTGTTGTTGTTGTTAGGTGCCATTGAGTCAGTATCCGACTCATAGCGACCCTCTGTACAACAGGGAAAACACTATTGTCAGTGCTTCTCTGCTGTGCATAGGGTTTTCAATTGCAGGCTGATTTTTGGGAGGGGGGTTGCCAGGTCTTTCTCCCAAGCCTACAGCTTCTGGTGTCCCCAGGTGGTCTCCCATCCAGGTACTAACCAGGCCTGACCCTGCTTAGCTTCCGAGATCTGACGGGATCGAATGCCACAGGGCTATGGCTGCAGGCAAAGTCATAAAATTCAATGTAATTTTGAAAGTTAACCATATGATCAAGCCAAATAATAACACCTAAATCCTATGCCACTGCCATTTCAAATAGACCAGATTCTGACGTATTATAATAATAATAATAGTAGTAGTAATAATAATAATAATAATGTTTTTAACATAACCAGTTAATTTGCTTAATTTTCTCATCTTTATTTCTTTTATAAGAAATTGTCAAATAATTACCATCAAGAGAATAAGAATATTAAAACAGACATATCTATATAAAAAGAAAACTTGTAAAATTCATAATCTACAATTTTATCAAATTCTTTTAAATCAAATATATGTACAAAACATGCAAAGATCTCAATTGCATTGTTTTAAAAAGTTCAACACAAGTATATATCTTTTGAAATTGCTATCTAACTTATTATTTATAATAGTTCCATTATAGCAGAAAGTTTGCTTGTGTTTTCCTGGTCAATTTTCTACTTATCTTTGGAGAAAACAATTTCTCTGATTTCTGTTATTTTCTCATTCTACTACTTTACATAAATGAACCAATGTACTCTGTTGTGCATGGTTCCTATTACTCAATAAAATGCTTCTGAGAATGATGCACATCAGTATCAGTTGTTTCTTTGTTAGTGCTAGTTATTATTCTGTGGAGTAACTATACCACAAGTTTCCTCTTTTACTCCTTTCTCCTTTTATTGTTAATTTATTTTTCACTGACAAATGAAAGCATAGAAACATATATATTAATGGAGTACCATGTAATGTTCAAGAAATGACTAGGAGAGAATTGTCTCCTCAAAGTAGAATCGACCTTAAAGACCTTAATGATAGGAATGGAGTCAAGTCCCTTGGACCTCCTTTTGCTGATGTGACATCAGCAAAGAAGAAACATAGTGACTGTACAATGAGCTCAAAAATATAAAAGTTGTGTGCATAGCACAGCATTGAGTAATGTTTCATTGTGTTGTGCTTTGGGTCACTATGAGTCAGAACCAAGTCAACAGCACCTAACAACAGCATGTCATGTTTCAATACACATACACATTGTGCAATGTTGAAATAAGTTTAAATATATCCATCCATCCATTTCCTCAAATAATTTCTATTGATCTACTTGTTTTATGTGCTTGGCTAATTTTACTTAGCATAATGATTTCGAGTTCCATCCATGTTGTTATAAATGACAGTGTATCATTCTTTGCATGGCTGAATACTACTCCATTTTGTAAAAGTGCCATATCTTCTTTATTCATTCATCAGTTTATGGCACATAGGTTGTTTCCAGTTCTTTCTATAGTGAATAGAGCAGTAATAATTATAAGGATATTGATCCCTCTTTGATATAGTGATTTCATTTCCTTTTGGTAAATATCCAGTATTCAGGTTGCTTTTTTTTTTTTTGTGGAAAGGTCTCACTATGTAGATATGTAGACCAGGCTATCCTTGAACTTAGGATCTTTTTGCCTCAACCTCCTGAATGCTGGAAGTACAGCATCTTATGGATCTTACGGTAGCTCTACTTTTAATTTTTAAAAGATCTTGCATGCTATTTTCCAAAATGGATCACTAATTTGCATTTCCACCTACAACTTACAAGATTCTCATTTTTCCACATCTTTGCCTGTACTTGTTATTGTTTGTCTTTTTGATAATAGCCATTCTTACTGGAGTGAAGTTATATCCCACTGTGGTTTTGATTTGCATTTCTCTGATGATTATTGATGATGAACATTTTTCCATACATGTTACCCATTAATATGTCTTCTTTAAGACATGTCTACATTAGTCAATTGCCCATTTTTAAATTGGAACATACAGTACTTTGCTATTGTGTTTTGGAGTTTCTTAAATATTGTGGATATTAGCACCTTGTCAGATGTATAGTGTGTTAATTAGACTTTCCTTCATCTGATGAATACCTTCTGCCTCCAGCTCCATGTATCTGGGCTTACATGTGTGTACCAATGTGACTTGCACAAGTTAAAACTATCATTCATAGTTAAACCCATCCAAATTGATTCCGACACTAATACATATATGTAAAAGTGTGCATTGTTGTTGTTGTTAGGTGCTGTCGAGTTGGTATCCGACTCATAGCGACCCTCATAGGGTTTTCAATGGCTGTTTCGGGATTGCCTTGGGAGTGGATTGCCAGGCCCTTCTCCCATTTTTGCGGTGCTGGGAATTGAATTCAGGACCTCAGAGACTGCAGCGCAGCTCTCTGCCAACTGGGCTAAATCCCAGCTCAAAAGTGTGCATTAGGTAACATCTTTTAAGACTTGGTAGCAGTTGTATGCAGAAGGTAGAGTGGTCATTAATCTATTACTGCTAGGAAATCTGTGGCCCTTGATATAAAGTGGAAAATATTTTATCAAACTCTTTACATATTACAGGCTGCTTGAAATAGATAAACCAAGTGCACTCAGTCTGGGTAATTAGGGAATACTTTACCAGTTTACTTTTTTGCAAAGATGTTAAGGAAAACTAGCAATGAAATGTGATATATCCCAAGGGTATCAACACTGGTTGGTAGGCATCAGAATCTCATCTAAGGAGGTGAGAGACCGCCTGGGAACACCAGGTGCTGTAGGCTTGAGAAAAGGACCTGGCAAGCCACTCCCAAGAAACAATCAGCCATTGAAAACCCTATGAATACCAGAGAAGCATGACAATAGCATTTCATCTGTTGCGCATACGGTTGCTATGAGTTGGACACTGACTTGATGACACCTAACAACAAAAACAACAATTTAACAAAAGGAACTTATGCTTTGACAGGATCCCTCCATTTTCCCTTCTTCACTGTGAAGAGACCATAAGGAAAAATAAAATATCATTTGAGATAGGCATTATAATGGTGTTTATTGATTGACAAAAGTGATCATTGGTGCTCAGACCAGATGGTGACACGGGAAATAATGAAAAATATTTACATCTTAGTATATGTTGAAGACAGAGTCAACATGCTTGTGTACTCATGTGTCAAGATGGCTGGCTAGACAGAATGGACATGCAGGCTTTCCATCAAATAAGAGACAAAATTCTTTAAGTGTATGCCATTTTAAGAACTCAATTATAAATACAAATATATAGACAAATTGAGATATTGAATATGAAGTAGAAACAATATGAGTGAAGCGAGATAGAAAAGCTTAGGGCAGACATAAAAATCTGGGTGGAGAGAGCAAGTAGATGGTATTTTAACTTGCTGGGCTAGGTGTTAAAACCAAAGAAATAAGTGTTAGTAGAGAGGAAAAGATATCCCAAACTTGACTCCCGAGGCAAACAAATAGTGACAGCCTAGCTTGAGGAGGAATTAGTAAAAAAATATGAGAATTGGTGAAGACAAGTGAAGAAATTGAATGAAGGATAGTGTAATCAAACATATGTGCTAAATCCTAATAGGAGGTCCACCAATATGACAATGAATAATTGATATTATACTCAGCGAGTTGGAAGTTATTGAATATCTTATAGTTGAGATTCACAAGACTATTTGGTATGAAAACTGGATTGATATAGTTTTAAATGCCTGCAGCTGTAGCCCTGTGGCATCCGATCCCTTCAGATATTGGAAGCTAAGCAGGGTCCGGCCTGGTTAGTACCTGGATAGGAGACTGCCTGGGAACACCAGAAGCTATAGGCTTGGGAGAAGGACCTGGCAACCCCCTCCCAAATATCAATCTGCCATTGAAAACCCCATGAACAGCAGAAAAGCACTGACAATAGTGTTTCCCCTGTTGTACGGAGGGTCGCTATGAATCGGATACCAACTCAATGGCACCTAACAACAACAACAACATAGTTTTAAATGAGATCAGGAAAACAGTAATCAGAAACAGAAACTAGAATTACAGCCAAAATTTTGTGGAGTCCTGTGAAGCAAATGATCAGCCAATAACTGGAAGGGAAGCAGAGTACACACAAACACACATACACTCAGATGTACCCACACACACATTCACACACACATGCACACATACATACACATACAAACACATACATACAAACATAATATATTCACAGATATGTTTGTACATTATTGTGTTATAGATCTTAGGGACAGAACAATGGAAACAAAAGGAAAGAACAAATAAAAGTACAGTATCAGAAAGAAGCAATCCCGTTTTTGAATATATATGATCACTTAAAAATATCAAGAACAATCTAGTTAAAAATTCAAATTAAGAGAAAGTTTTCAATGTGCCTTATACCCAAACTATTAAAACTACAGAAACCAACTGGTAGTATACATAATTAAAATCAGATACAATTTAAATTGTTGTTGCTGTTGTTAGATGCCATCAAGTCCTGTCCAACTCATAGTGACCCTCATAGCGATAGGGTTTTCAATGGCTGACTGTTTTGGGATTGCCTTGGGAGTGGATTGCCACGTCCTTCTCCCATTTTTGCGGTGCTGGGAATCGAACTTAGGACCTCAGAGACTGCAGAGCAGTGCGCTACCAACTAAGCTAAATCCCAGCCCACAATTTAAATTAGTACTAATAAATATAATGATCTTGGGATAAATCTAATAAAAGGAATCTAAAAATCTCTATCGGGGAAAGCATAAAGCATCATTTCAAATATTTTATAAAATATGAACATAGAGATACCCCATGTGTATAGATAATAGACATCCCAATATTGGAACTACATCAATTATTTGCAAGTTATTTTTTTAAATATCATTTTTCTGAGGTACAGTGTCACACAAAAACCTGTATGTATTTAGTGTATACAACTTGGTAAGTTTGGGGGTAAATATGGTCTATGCTATTAACTGATTTATATGATCTACAAATTTCCTCCAGCTCTCTTGCTTAATATAATAATAACAATACTGAGGTATTATTCATCTTGAATAGCTTGGACTCTTTAATACCACCCTATGACTTCTACTCAAAGCTCTTGGCAACCTCCATTCCAGTCTCTGTTTCAGTGACTTTAAATGTTTTAGGTTTACAATAAATGGTTTGATGTAATATTTGACCTGTTCATAGGGTTTTTACTCAGCTATGATAGCCCTGTGGCATCCGATCCTGTCAGATCTCGGAAGCTAAGCAGGGTTGGGCCTGGTTAGTACCTGGATGGGAGACCACCTGGAAACACCAGAAGCTGTAGGCTTGGGAGAAGGACCTGGCAACCCCCTCCCAAAAATCAATCTGCCATTGAAAACCATATGAACAGCAGAGAAGCAGTGACAATAGTGTTTCCCCTGTTGTACAGAGGGTCACTATGAGTCAGATACCGACTCGATGGCACCTAACAACAACAACAATATTTGACCTATTGTGTCTAGCGTATTTCACATATAATGATCCCCAGGTTCATCTACATTGCCTCAAATAGTGGAATTTTCTTATTTCAAAGACTGAATAATACTCCATTCTATGTATATAACACATTTTCTTTATTTACTTATCTGCTGATTAACATTTAGGATATAAGATTATCTGGGTGTGAGATTATTGTGAGTAATGCTCCAATGACTTGGGAGTGCAGGTATCTCTTGAGGACACTGATTTCATTGCCTTTGAATATATAACCATGCCTAGAGTGGGATTGCCAGAGCATATGGTAGTCACTTTCTTTTTGAGACACCATGTTGTTGTCCTTAATAGCCATGCTAATTTCCACTCCCATACACTAGTACAAGGGCTACAATGCTTCCTGTATCCTCGCCATCATTTATTGACTCTTTGTCTTTTTGATAACAGCTGTTTTCACAGGTGTGAGGTATTCTCTCATGTGACATTAATTTGAATTTCTCAGATGATTAGTGGTATTGACCACCTTCTCATTTGCTTGTTGGCAATTTGTATTTTGTTTTAGAGAAATGCTTGTTCAGTTCCTTTGCTCATATCTACACTGAAATTTTATTTTCTTTCTACTCAATCATTGTTTTTGTCAGGTGCCCTTGAGTAGGGTCCAAATCATAGCAACTCTTTGTACAATAGGGAAGGAAACACTCCCTGACACTGTGCCATGCCCGGCACTGTGGCAGTGCTTCTCTGATATACATAAGGATTTTGAAGGCTGATTGGTTTTTGAGATTGTTTCAGGAGTGGGCTATCAGGCCCTTTTCCTGTTTTTGCAGAGCTGGGGCTTGAACCCAAGGCCTCAGTGTATGCAGAGGAGCACTCTACCAACTGAGATAAACCCCAGCCCACTGAGTCATGGGAGTTCTTTCTAAATTTTGGAATTTCTCTCATTAGCATGTATAAGATTTACATATATTATCAACAATCCTGGAGGTCGTCTTTTTATTTTGCTCTTTGTTTATTGTGAATAAGCTTTATTAGTTCCGTATGGTCCAACTTGCTCATTTCTGCCTTTGTGGTCTGTGATTATGGTTTTATATCCAAGGAATAATTGCCAATTCAGTGTCAAAAAACTCCTTTTCCACTATTTTTCTAGGAGTTTTATGGTTTCATGTCTTTTGTTTAACTCTTTAATTTATTTGAGTTGGGTTTTGTGTACGGTATGAGATAAGGGTCAAATCCCAACATTTTGCAGGTGGAATTTCAGCCTTTTCAACATCATTTACTAAAGATAAATCCTTCTCCATTATATATTGTAATCCTTATTAAAATCAATTTATTTTACCTGCATGGGTGTATGTTTCTACTTTGTTCTCTAATCCTCTTCATGTCAGGGCCATTCTTCTGATCAATGTAATTTTTAATATATTTTCCAAAGCCATAAACTGTGTTACTTCTGACTTTGTGTTTTACTCAATATTGCATTTGTTATTTAGGTTTCTTATGGTTCCATATCAGTTTTAGGATTTTTTCTAATTCTATAAATAGTGTTATTGGGAATATGATGGGATTGCTTTGAGTCTGGAAATTACTTTTGGTTTGATAGCATTTAAACTACATTATTTTTTCCAGTCCATATTTGCCTGCAGCCGTAGCCCTGCCTGTGGAATCCGATCCCGTCAGATCTCGAAAGCTAAGCAGGGTCGGGCCTGGTTAGTACCTGGATGGGAGACCGCCTGGGAACACCAGGTGCTGTAGGCTTGGGAGAAGGACCTGGCAACCCCCTCCCAAAAATCAATCTGCCATTGAAAACCCTATGAACAGCAGAGAAGCATGGACAATAGTGTTTCCCCTGTTGTACAGAGGGCCGCTATGAGTCGGATACCGACTCGACGGCACCTAACAACAACAACAAACAACAACAAAGTCCATATTTATAGGATATCTTTCTATTTATGTCTTCTAGGATTTCCTTCAGCAGAGTTTTACAGTTTTTAATGTATATGCTTTTTAAATCCTTGATTCAGTTAATTCTGAAATATTCTTCTCCATATTTTATTATACATAGAATTGTTTTCTTAATTTTCTTTTCTCATATTTTGTTGGTTTGTTGCTGTTCTTATGCTGTTGAATCAAATCTGACTCACAGTGATGCTCATAGTATTTTTTATGGCTGATTGTTTCAGGAGTGGGCTTCCATGTCCTTCTCCCATTTTTGCAGTGCTAAAAATTGAACCCAGGAACTCAGAGCATGCAGAGCAAGCATCTACCGAGTGAGTTGATAGTGCTCAGAAATGCAATTGAATATTAAAGATTGGTTTTGTATCTTGTAATATTTCTGAGTTCATTTATTAATTCTTACAGTTTTTTGTGGAATTTTTAAGATTGTCTCTTTATAAATTGACATTTGAACAAGGATAAAATTTTACTTCTTCCTTTCAGGTTCATTTTTTTCAGAATTACTTCTTTTCTTGCCAAATTTCTCTGTTCAGGACTTCTAGTACTATGATATAGAAGTGCTAACAGCGGCCATCCTTGTTTTTTTTCCAGAACTTAGAGGAAAATATTTCACTGTTTCACTATTGAGTGTAGTATTAGCCATGCACTTTTTATTAATAGATATTTATTATGTTGAGATAAGTTTCTTTTATAACTAATTTGCTGAGAGTTTTGTAATGAAAACTTTGAATTTATCAAGTGTTATTTCTGTGTCTATTAAAATGTTCAGTTAATCTTTATCTCTCATGCAATTAATGTGGTGATTCAGCTCTTTATTTGCATGTGTTGAGCCATCCTTGTATGCTAGGGATAAATCCCATTATACCATGAAATATGATATTTTTAATGTGCTGTTGAATTCGGTTTGCTAAAATTTTGTTGAGGATATTTATAATCATACTCATCAGTGATTTCAGCCTATAATATAATTTTCTTGTGGAATCTTTGTGTGGTTTTGGTATTGTAGTAAGAATAAGAATTTGTAAATGATTCTTCATCTATTCCTTGGAAGAACTTAAGAAGCATTAGTATTAATTCTTCTTCAGGTGTTTGATACAATTTATCTTTGAAGCCTGCAGCTATAACACTGTGGCCTCTGATTGGGTCAGATCTCAGAAGCTAAGCAGGGTCAGGCTTGGTTAGTACTTGAATGGGAGACCAATTGGGAACACCAGGTGCAGTAGGCTTGAGAGAAGGACCCGGCAGCCCACTCCCAAAAAACAATCATCCATTGAAAACCCTATGAACAGCAGAGAAGCACTGACAATAGTGTTTCAACAGTTGCATGTAGGGTCGCTATGAGTCAGCTACCCACTCGATGGCACCTAACAACAACATCTTTGAAGCCACCTAGTCTTAATACTTACCTTTTTGGAAAGTTTTTGATTACTGATTCACTCTGCTTGTTTATTATTTTCCTGTTTAGGATTTCTATTTCTTCTTGATTCCTCCTTTGTAGGTTATATGTGCAGGAATGAATCAATTTATTCTAGGTTATTCAATTTTTGACTTACAGTTATTTATAATTATCCTTGTGATCTCCTTATTTCTGTAGCATCAGTTGCAATGTTACCACTTTTTACTTCTGATTTTAGCCTTTGAGACTTTTCTCCTTATTTCTTAGTTATTCTAACTAAGGTTTTGTTGATTTTATCTTTTCAAAGATGTAAAACTCAGTTTTTGTTAATATTTGTTATACTATTCTCTATTTCATTTATATCTACTCCAATATTTACTAATTGCTTCCTACTGCTAACTTTGGGCATAGTTTGTTTGTTTTCTCTTTCCTTGATATGTACTGTTAGGTTGCTTACTTGAGACCTTTCTTCTTTTTAAATGTTGATATTTATTGCAATGTAACTCTCTCTTAATATTGTTTTCATTGCATCTCATATGTTCTGGTGTCTTGTGTTTTCATTTTCACTTTTCTCAAGGTATGGTCTAATTTGTCTTAATATTTATTATTAGATCCAATGGTTGTTTTAAAGTGTGTTGTTTAATTCCATATATTTGTGAACTTTTTCATTTTTCTTGTGTTATGGATATCTTTTTCTTTTTCTTTATTTTTGTTTTCATGGTCCCTGGGAGATGAACCCAGTGACTCACACATACTTTCAAATTGCTCTGCAACTGGGGTACACCCCCAGCCCATCTATAAATTTTTATTTTGAGTCAGGGTCTCACTAAACTACACCATCTGCTTCTGGCCTCAAGTTTGCAATGTCCTGCCTCTGCCTATTGAGTCACCAGAATTGTGGGCATGCACCAACACATGCGGTTATTATGATTTCCTGTTTCAATCCACTGTGGTCTGGAAAGAAATTTGGAATGATTTCAATCTTGTAAAATTTATTAAGACTTTCTGTGTAGCCTAATTAATATTTCCTATCCACTTAAGAATAAGTGTTCTTCTGCTGTTGGATTGAAACCTTCTGTTTATTCAAAACACATCTTTTTCTATCTCACATTCAGCTTCTATGTATCCTTACATCTAAAACTATTTCTATAAACAATATATATTTAATATTTTAAAGTCATCAATCCACTGTATATCTTTTGAATGGTGAGTTTAATCCATTTACATTTAAAGTAATTGTGACATGTAAGGAAATACTATTGATATTTTCTTAATTGTTTTCTCTTTTATATTTCTTTTGTTATTCTCTTTTCTTCTTGCAGTTTTCCTATGGATTTGTTCATTTTTCATTGTGAAATACTTTCATTATCTTCTCTTCAGTTTTTTTCATATCCATTATAGGTTTGTCTCTTTGTGTTTCCCATGATTCTTGGATAAATTACATTTACGAAAAACTATTTTGGGTTGATGACAATTT
>VMDO01013032.1:49190-60018 GCA_007922755.1 Pedetes capensis | reverse complement strand
AAAGCAAAGATATCACATTGAAGACGAAGGTGCGTCTGACTCATGCCATGGTATTTTCAGTGGCATCATATGGTTGTGAAAGCTGGACATTGAACAAGAGAGACAGAAAAAGAATTGATGCTTTTGAATTGTGGTGCTGGAGATGTCTATTGAATATACCATGGACTGCCAAAAGAACCAACAGATCTGTCCTAGAAGAAGTGCAACCAGAGAGCTCCTTGGAAGCAAGAATGGCCAAACTGCGTCTTACATATTTCAGACATGTAGTCAGGAGAGAACAATCCCTGGAGAAGGACAGCATGTTTGGAAGAGTGGCAGGTCAACGCAAAAGAGGAAAACCCTCCACCAGATGGATTGACACAGTATCTGCAACAATGGGCTTAAACATAAATAAGATGTTTTGCCTGGCACAGAATCGGCAAGTGTTTCGATCTGCTGTACATAGGGTCTCTATGAGTCGGACTCGACTCGACGGCACCTAACAACAACTACAACAACCTATCCATTTAACTTTGGCTCAGTAATTCCACTGCAGGAGTTAATCCTGAAGATACACTTGCAATAATATGAAAATAAATATGTGTAAGATATTCACTACTAAATTATTGTAACAGTGGAATATTCAAACACAAACATAATCATAGAAGAGATATTCCAAAAGATGGTATATTGTCACAGCAGAGACCAGACATTTACAGAAACAGAATAAGGAAGAGGTCTATGAGCAGATAGGGAATAATTTCAGGGATATACTAAGAGGAAAAAATTGAATAAATTACTGTTACATTTTTAGAAAAAGAAAGGTGTAGTTGTTGCTGCTGCTGGTGTTGTTGTTATTATTATTATTATCATCACTATTATGCTTTTTCTTCTTTTGCAAAAGAAAAAAGGAATTGAGGGTAGATTCTTCAGAAATTAATGAAAACAGATAATTCTATTTTGTGACATTCATCTGTGTAGACTTTATTTTATACAGATTGGGCTTTAAAAACATGTTCCTATTTAACATATTAAAATTAAGGCCCAGGGAAAATGCAACTGAAGCACAGTGAATCTAAAACCATCTTCCTTGGTCCTAAGTTCCCTTTTCTTACCACAGTGTGTAGGAATGCTGACTTAGGAAGGAAACTCCTTCAGCTTTAGTCCTTGAGTGACTCTAATGAGAAAAGTCCTCTGACATCTTACCTTTAACATACAGATCAAGTGAGAAATAAACTTATATTTAGGTCAGTAGCTTAGTTTTATTTCTTTCTACAATATAACCTGGCTTTTGCTGCCTGAGAAACAAGGTATACAGAGAATGTGATATCAGAGCATCTTGGTCCATTTGTATTGGTATATAAGGTATTGCTATAGAATACCTAGACATGGTAATTTAAAAGAATAGAAATTTATTTTCTTACAGATCTGAAGGTTGAAAATTCCAGGATCAGGTTTGCTTGTCTTCTTTGTGCTTCCACAATGACACCATGTTTCTGCATCCTCCATGGGGAGGGAAGGATGTATCATCTCATAGCAAAGAGAGCCAAATGCTGCACAAGGTCTCTTTTAGAAGGGCCTTAATCTCATTCATGAGGGAGAAACCCTTCTGATTCAATCACCTCTTAATGTCTTCATCTCCTAACACTATCAGATTGACTATTAAACTTTAACGTCTGCATTTTGGAGGGAATACATTCACATCTCAGCCCGTGGAATTTTAGACATTAGCAGTGGAGATGAGGCTCAGTGGTAGAAAACTTGCCTAATACATGTGAGGCCTGGGTTCAATCTGCAGCATAATCAATTAATCAATCAATATTTTTTAAAAAATTAATTACATGGAAATATGATATTGGCTTATTTGGTAGAGTGCTTGCTCTGTGTGCTCTGAGGCCCTGGGTTCGATCCCAAACACTGAAAACATGAGAGAAGAGCCTCGTAGTCCACTCCTGAAACAATCCTGAAACAATCAGCCATCGAAAACCCTATGAACAGCAGAGAAGCACTGACATAGTGCTGGGCGTGGCACATAGTGGGGGAGTGTTTTGTTCTGTTGTATATGGGGTTGCTATGAATCAGACCTGATTGGACAGCACCTAACAACAACAACAACAACAACAACAACAACAACGAAGTTGCCAAATATGTTGTGGTGGTGCATGCTTGTAATCTCAGCACTCAGGAAGCTAAGGCAGGAGGATAAAAAGTTCAAGGCCAGTTTGTGCTACATAGTGATTTCCAGGCCAGCTATATGCTATAAAATAGGAGCCTGTCTAAAAAATAAGCTAATAAAATAAAGACATTAACAACCTCCAAACATTTGTTATCACCTCCCATGGTGTACAAGACACTAAAATGTAGATATATCACTTTAAGGTAATTAGCATATATGTATATGCATTTATACATAATTATAGTAAATGGTATGTCTTGATGAGAAAACTCATAATCTACTGAAACAAGAATCATGGACACCAGATTTTCTGAGGTGATGCAAGGGACTCGGATTCTTGGATGAGTAGTTGCAGCTATTTATTCAGAAAGTTAGAGAAGTGAAGAATATTTCTACTTGTTTATTGCTATGACTAGCAGAAACAGGGTAAGCTGCTGTTTAGCTCAGTTGTTAGAGTGCTGCTCTGTATTTTCTGAGGACCTGGGTTCCATCCCAAGCACCAAAAAAAAAAAAAAAATGGGAGAACGATGTGGCAATCCACTCCTGAAACAATGCCGACATAGCTTATGAAGACCCTATGAGGGTCTCTGAGTTGGACACGACTGGTGGGCACCTAACAACAAAAACGTAGAAACAGAGTCCCTTTCGAAAACCAAAAGCTCACTGGGAAAGATCACAGATTTAAAACAAGAGTATATAGAGAATGGGGGAGAACACACAAGCAAATAATAGTATTAAGCGAAGACTTAAACATAAAAATAAGAGGGATGAAATCATATGAAAAGCTGGAGAAGTATGAGGATGTACCTTTAACAGGTGGCATATTTTTTTTGTCAATTATTTTTATTTTTAAAATTTTGAGTGCTTGATCTTCAATTGCATGTAGTAAATCCAAGTTATGATATTCTATTTCAGAATTATGTCTTCACTTAATAGTTAAATAGTTATGATCATTTTACCTACAAATAAATCATTAGGCACTAGGAATTATTGTTAAATTTGTCCAAGTGGTCAGCAGCTAGTGAAAACACGTTTAGTTGGTGCTAAATATTGCATAGCACATTACAAATGGCTGATGCTCTATAAATGGTCCATTTATAGTTTATGGTGCAAATTTTAAAGTCAAGTATATGGTGTTTTCAGCAGTAGTTCATGTGTTATGACTTGTCGGGGTTGTAAATAATTTGTAGAGCATTTATGTATTTCTAGATTCCATGTACCTCTTGCTTATAAATCTATTTATTAACTCATAAATAATTGATGGCCATATCTTAAAAGGAATCATTCTAAAATTGCTTAACTGTTTGGAATTTTTCTTTAGTAATCTTGTACATTGTTTTCTTTTCATATCTCAATCAGATATAAATAGAAGAGCTTCCTGAAAACCTTTTTCTCTCATTTCCCATTCTAAGTGTCTGTGTTATTATTCATCTTTATGGTAGAAAACTAAGAATCTATGTTATTAATTCTGCCTGTGGCGTCTTCAATGAGTAATTGGTTTTCTTCACAACCTCTTACTCATCCATCTTTATAGTTAACACTTCTCTCTGTCTCTCTCTCTCTCTCTCTCTCCCCCTCACTCTCTGCTCTTCTCTCCCTCTCATTCTATTCTCCTTACACCATTGGATATCCTAGCACTAGAAATTCTTTCCTATTAGGGATTTGAATGATGTGAATGGAAACTTTCAAATTTTCATCACATTCTTGTGATGGATTTATATTTTAATAACTCCAAGTATGCTCTCAATTAATAGGGAAACCTATAAAGAGTAAGAAGAAGTGAGTTGTAAGAAAGAGATCAAAGGTGGTAAAAGAAAAAATTATAAAATGCCTGACAAACCCTTGGGAAATTTGTGAAGTAATGATTCATTTTAGGCGTTTGTTTCTGCTTAATTTTAAACTATTTTCTGTTTTGAAGCTCAAATCCCATCACCCTTCCTCCATCTACCAAGAAATGAATTGATGAAATAGTACATTTTTAAACCCATTCTTGTATTCACACATTTATTTAGCACTATTCATTAGTTCATTATTCATCTTTATTTATTTATTCACTCATGTGTATATTCCTTGATTTGTTTCAGAAGGAATGGAGGTTTACAATATCCCATGAAATACATATTTAAATAAAAGACAATATATGGATGAAAAAATCTGGACAAAATAAACAGTTTAGGAGAAAATAAGATGAAGCTAAGCAAACTGTACATCCTTATCTCATATAGTACAAAATGCATAATCTATGCTGGATGACATAGTGCATACCTGTAATCCCAGAGACTTGGGAGATGGAGCAGCAGGAGAATCATGTGTTTGAGGCCAGAGGCAGCCTGTGTAACTAGATCCTTTTTCAAAATTAAAAAAAAAAAACATATAGCATCAGGGGTGCAGCTCAGTAGTAGAGCATGTGCCTAGTAGGTGTGTGACCCTGAGTTCACCATCCAGTTTTAGCCCCACAAAAATAAGCATATTCTAAAATAATATTCATCATCAGGACCACATTTATTCAACTATTCTCATCATGGATTGACAAAACATTGTTGATTGCTATAGAAATTATTATTTCATTGCTTTGAAAAAGTCCTCATGGAAATAGTTTTCTAGTTTCTTCTTTTTGATACCTTTATCATCTATACATGTCCACATGCACAAATACTTTGGATATAATGGCTCAGAGCACAGAAGATTGTTCATAAATCAAAGTGAATTTTAAGGGAATTATCCACGTAAACATCCTATGAATTAACAAGTGAGGAAAATTAACCATCCTCACTGAGGGTGGTCACTTTTAGCAGAACATAAATAAATGCTTCTTTGTGTAGATGCACAAGGAATTTCTCCATAGATAAACATTTTTTGTCCTGCGGTAGATCTATTTTGGGGAGATGAAAAATGACTGTGTTCATGCAACTGAAGTGTGATCTCCCTCCAAATTACATTTTGCATTATACAATATTTGCACTAGCTCCTGTTTGAACATAAAGTTTTCCACTGGGTGAGAAGTTAGATTCAGGTAAAGTGGTTTATTTAAATCAAGAAGGAATCTCAAACAATGCGCCTAAGAAGTAATAAGAACAAAGTAAAGATGTACTGAAGAAAATGTTCACTGATAAACAACAATATTTATTTGTAATTTGAAGACTTAAAACAAATGACACTCATTAGCTCTGTTTGTGAAGAGTTAATTAATTTTATAAATTTATTATTTGACTTGATGCTATTTTTGAAAAAAATTTATCATAGTACTAAAATGAGATTTGTTTAAAAACAAATTATTTTCTTTATATGTGAAGTATTTTCTCAATTTTATGCTATTTTTCTTTATAAAATTATGGATATCTCATTTTCATATGGCAGGCTTATAGATGATAATCCTAGCAAAAAAAAGAATTGTTGACATAATACAAACTTACACCTTACACTTGATACAAATTTTGTGAAGCACAGGAAATACTGGTTTGCTTACATATAATTCTTTTGAGACCTGCACTTGTCACCGTAGCCCTCAATGAACTAAATAAGAGATAAAACATTAATTGAGAATTGTCTATACTCCAAGTAATGTTCTATTTGAATGAAATCTCTTTTTAATTTGCACAGGTCATTAAAGTACATTGTAATATGTTCACCATTGTGAACATGATGAAATAGAGCTTAGCAGTAATAAATGACTTGCCTATGAGGAGACAGTAATCAGACAAGAAGCCGAAATAAATAGGGATGGTGTGATTAAGGATATTTTATTTATTCCTAACTAATATTTTGTTCTTGCTTTGTCTTCAGTACCAGTGTTTTTTTCTAATCTTTACTGTTCATATCAACGTTACTATTATTTCCTTCATAGGGAAATGTTAGCAAACATATAATCTCAACTATGTTCCCATTGACCAGAAAATGTCATAAATATACTAGAGGACATATACCCTTTTTAAATAGATATCAAATATCAGGGTTTTTTTTTTAAATAAAATGACTCTGGTTACTTTCTCTTGTAAGCTAGTTATCCACATTGAACTTCAAACTCAATTGTGAGAGTATGAATATTATGATGCCCTCATCTGATCCTGTGAAGACTGAATGTAAGTGCTTTGGTTTACCTGATAACTGGGAAAACTTAATAATGTAAAATGATGTTAATTGAATAATTTCTAATGTTATATGAATAGTCCACATAACTATATCCACATGAAGCTTTCTGTCAACCATTGAGGTATAGAACTTTGTAAACTAAATCACTTTCTATATTTAAAATTATTTTAAAAATGAATATTTATTAGGTTCATTTTCATCTAAATTTCATGAGCCCTCAAAAGCCACTGAAATAGGAAAGATCACACTCTGGCTGTGATATAACTGGTATTTAGCTCAGTTGGTCGAGCGCTGCGCTGCAGTCTCTGAGGTCCCGAGTTCAATTCCCAGCACCTGCAAAAATGGGAGAAGGGCCTGGCAATCCACTCCCAAGGCAATCCCTAAACAGTTAGCCATTGAAAACCCTATGAGGATTGCTATGAGTCGGATAACGACTCCAGGGCACCTAACAACAACAACAACAACCCCACCTATTTCTCTGGTTGAATATTTACCAGTCCACTTAAAATATTGTATGATGTTATTTATTTATTTAACATTTATGTTATGATAATTTTCTCTTTTGGAATGGCGTGTGATACATTGTACACATTCTATTTCAATATAAGTATCACTTATACATCTTATCATTAACCATCAGTACATTTGTTGTTGTTAGGTGTAGTCTAGTCAAGTCTGACTCACAGTGACCCTGTATACAACAAATGAATCATTAGCCAACACTTTACCATGCCCTCTACTATTGTCAGTACTTCTCTGCTATTCACAGCATTTTTGATGGTTGAATGTTTTTTGGGAGTGGGCTGCCAAGTCTTTCTCTCAATCCTACAGCACCTGATGTTCCCTAGTAGTCTCCTATCCAAGTACTAACCAAGTCCAAGGCTGCTTATCTTCCAAGATCTGATGGATCAGATTTCATTGTGGTACAGCTGCAGTCCTTGGTACATTTATAAGAGCCAAAAAATAGGGTATGACAAATGAAAGATAACTAAAAACTTGTTAGTGGTTGATATCTATTTGTTATGGCTTGAAGCTGAAGTGTTCAAGAAAGATTCATGTGTTAAAACTTTGGTTGTCAGCTGATGGGATTTGGGGATATAATCAGATGCTGAGGACTCTGAATCAATGGATTAATCTCTTGATAGATTTATAGTGTGATGGCATTATAGGCAGGTGGTGGAAAGTAGGAGGCAGAGTCTAGGTGGAGGCATGTCCTAGAAAGATACTAACTTGTCCCTGGCCCCTTCCTGTCCTTCTGTTTCCTGGCCACCATGAAGTGAGCACCTCTGTTATATTATACCTTTCTGCTGACTCACAACAGGCCAGACACAATAGTGCCTGCAGACTATGGACTAAAACCTCTGAAACAGTGAGACAGAATAAATCATTACTACTTTTAAGTGGTTCTCTTGGGTATTTATCTGACCAATTCATTATTGCAGTGGATTAGTCAGCTGAATGGGGCTGGGGTTTAACTCAATTGATAGAGTGCTGTAACACACTCTGTGAGGACCCAAGTTTGATCCTCCACACCACAAAAATGAGAGAAGGATGTGGCAATTCACTCCCAAAGCAATCCCAAAACTATGGGCCATAGAAAAACCTATGAGGGTGGCTATGAGTTGAACCTGACTCAGTGGTACCTAACAACAAGTCAGCTGAGTGCTAAACTGATTTAGCAATACTATGAACATGCTCACATGCTCTCCAATAACTTTATGCTTGCTCACTAAAAAAGCACTAGAGAGGTCTGAAAAAAATATTTTTAAAAAGTATGACCTTTAAATAATTATTTTGTTAATATGAAAATAGAATTGATTTGACTTTGTTATTCTCTTCAGTGGTATGAATCCCATTAAATAATTTCAAAGTCCACTAGGTGAGAAATGATAATTCAAGTAGTGATGGTTTTATTTGCTGACACAGTTCATTGTTTATATATGTTCAGCACTCAAGAGTTATAAGATAATGTAATGTCATACTCAATTCTCACAACAATGAGGAAGCTGAGGCTTACTTTTTCCAAGTAAGATAGGTCGTAAGTAGTTTTTCTGTTATCAATGTCTACATTTTTTATAATATTATACATAGAATGTAGAAGTTATTGTTTTTTTCAGTTTATTGTTGTTAAGTGCCATTGAGTCAGGTCCAGTTCATAGTGGCCCTATGTACAACAGAAAGAAATACTCCCCGACATGATGCCATGCCTGGCACTATTGTCAGGGCTTCTCTGCTGTTCACAGGGTTTTTTATAGCTGATAGTTTCAAGAGTGGGCTGTCAGATGCTTGTCCCAAGCCTATATTCCCAGGTGGTCTCGTATCCAAATACTAACCATGCCCAACCTATTAGGCATGTTCTCTGCAACAGAGCTGTGCCCCAAATCTCTTCTAATATTTTATTTTGAGAGAGGGTCTCACTAAGTTTTGCAGGCTGCCTCTGGGTTCAAACTTGAGATACTCCTTCTCAGCCTCCTAAGTAGTTGGGATTACAGGCATGCACCATGGAGCCCAGCTAAATTATTTTAAGAACCACATAATTTCCCCCTACTGATCAATATATAAAAATACAAGGAAATATTTACTACAGAGTTCAATGAAATGTTTAATATCATTAAAATTTCCTTCCAATAGTGCCCCAAACACACACACACATACACACACAGAATTATGCCTTTTTCTTGAAGAAATCCATTACCATTAAAATATTTCTTGAGAGTTACTGCCTTCTTGGATTTTTCTTCAATGTCTGTTTCTTAAGAGTACTAGCAATTTAAATCTGCATGAAAAATACCTAAAGACTTTATACCCTATATTGCTATCTTGCAGTACTGAGTGCAAGAGAATACAAATATGAATTTGTTCTAAGAATGAGGGAGCTTTGAACATCTCTTTATTCCCACATGTAGAATGTGTGTGGAAAAATGTGTCTATATTACAAGTGGAGCTTGGGAAAAGCTACGGACAGAATTTGAAGTTTAAGACATTGCCCCTCCTCTGTGCTGCCCAGAAGCTGAGCTGATCAGCAGCATGTAGGGAGGCATTCACAATCGCCTCAAAGGAAGTATGTAAGGGACAAGGCACTCAGCAGCCAAAAGGTAAAGATGACCTTTGAGAAGAAGAGATACTCTAATGTAGATCCTTCTACTTACTGCTCTTATTCCCCATCAGCTGAGAAGTATCTGATAGACCATAATAAAGCTGGGAAACTGTTGATCTTCCCTTATTCTGTATTACATTATATCTTCTTCTTGATGGAGGAAATCTAAAAGTCCTTTAGGGATCTGGCAGTTCCTAATGGGTAAGGGAGACTCTTCAGCTAAGGAGTATCTGAGTCCATTTGGTAGTAAAATTGTCAGGGGACAGACTCTTTTGGATCAGCCCATTGTTTTTCGAAGTAAAGGTATACGAACATTCAAAGATGAAGGAAAAAAGAGAAGATAGGATTGGGGTCTTTAAAAATATCAGATAGGAGCATGATTGATTCTAATTATCTTTTGAAGAAAAGCAAATGTCTGAAAGCAGTCAACACAGTTTGCTCAGTAACCATATAAGAGACATATTTTTACCTGCTTCCCTACCCAAATTGAGCCTCTGAAATTACCTTCAAGACTAAAAGATACACTGGTATGGAAAGGACTAGTGAATTCTACATTTCATTTTCTTTCAGAGGAAATTGTATTCTTTCTTCTGGATACAGTATCATTTTATAAAGAAAGGAAAAAGAAAAAAAAGGGAGAGGTGGGTCAAATTGGGAGGGGAAGAAAGGAAGGAAAGAGGGAAGAAAGGGCATGTGTGACTTAAGCAGCCAATTCTTATGAGAATTTCTTAAAATTTCAATTTCAGGAAATAACTTAGAAGTATCTTACTAGAACATACAACAATGTTTTTAACATAAGGTGTAAGAAATGAAATTAAATTGAAAGGAATTCTTGTTTATATGCAATCTCACAGTTTTCCCTAAAATATCCAAATATATTTTCAAAATCAAACATGAAATTGCATTTAAGTTACACAGGGGCAGATTAAACATATTTGGTAAATGTGTTTCCTCTTTATTTATTGTTATTGTTGTTGTTAGGTGCCGTTGAGTTGAGTCTGACTCATACTGACCCTATGTACAGCAGATTGAAACACTTGCCGATTCTGTGCCAGGCAAACGATCTTATTTATGTTTAAGCCCATTGTTGCAGATACTGTGTCAATCCATCTGGTGGAGGGTTTTCCTCTTTTGCATTGACCTGCCACTCTCGCCAAATATGCTGTCCTTCTCCAGGGATTGATCTCTCCTGACTACATGTTTGAAATATGTAAGACACAGTCTGGCCATTCTTGCTTCCAAGGAGCTCTCTGGTTGCACTTCTTCTATGACAGATTTGTTGGTTCTGTTGGCAGTCCATGGTATATTCAATAGACATCTCCAGCACCACAATTCAAAAGCATCAATTCTTTTTCTGTCTCTCTTGTTCAATGTCCAGCTTTCACAACCATATGATGCCACTGAAAATACCATGGCATGAGTCAGACGCACCTTCGTCTTCAATGTGACATCTTTGCTTTTCAATACTCTAAAGAGATCTTTTGCCA
>VMDO01013032.1:17509-49090 GCA_007922755.1 Pedetes capensis | reverse complement strand
ACGTAAGGATTTTTGTTTTCTTGATGTTTAGTCGTAACCCATATTGAAGGCTATGATCTTTGATCTTCGTCAGTAAGTGTTTTAAATCCTCTTCACTTTCAGCAAGCAGAGTTGTGTCATCTGCATAATGCAGGTTGTTAATGAGTCTTCTTCCAATCTTGATGCCACGTTCTTCCTCATAAAGTCCAGCTTCTCAGATTATTTGCTCAGCGTATAAATTGAAGAGATAGGGTGAAAGTATACAGCCCTGATGCACACCTTTCTCAACTTTAAACCACTCAGTGTTTTCTTGTTCTATTCGAACAACTGCCTCCTGGTTCATGTACAGACTTCTCATGAGCACAATTAGGTGTTCTGGTATTCCCATTTTCTGAAGTGTTATCCATAATTTGTTATGATCTACACAATCAAATGACTTTGCATAGTCAATAAAACATAGATAGACATCTTTTTGATATTCTCTGCTTTCAGCTAATATCCACCTGACATCAGCAATGATGTCCCTGGTTCCCCGCCCTCTTCTGAATCCCGCTTGATTTTCTGGTAATTCCCTGTCTATATACTGCTGCAGTTGCTTCTGAATTAACTTTAGTAGAATTTTCCTTGTGTGCGATATTAATGATATTGTCCAATATTTTGCGCAGTCAGTTGGATCCCCATTTTTGGGAATGGGCACAAATATGGATCTCTTCCGTTCAGTTTGCCAAGTGGCTGTTTTCCAAACCTGTTGGCACAAGCATGTTAACACCTCCAGTGCTGTATCTGTTTGTTGAAACATCTCTATTGGTATCCCATCAATTCCTGGAGCCTTGTGTTTCACCAGTTCTTTCAAGGCAGCTTCCACTTCATCCTTCAACACCATTGGTTCCTCTTCATATGCAACCTCTTGGAATGGTTGGTCATCTACCAATTCTTTTTTGGATAATGACTCTATGTATTTTTCCCATCTTCTTTCGATGTTTCCTGCATCATTTAATATTTTCCCTGTAGAATCTTTCACTACTGCTACTCGAGGCTTGAATTTTTTCTTCACTTCCTTAAGCTTGAGAAACACAGAGCATGTTCTTCCCTTTTGGTTTTCTGCCTCCAGGTCCTTGCACATGTCATTATAAAATTTGATTTTGTCTTCTTGATCTGCCTTCTGAAATCTTCTGCTTAGTTCCTTAACTTCATCATGTCTTCCTTTTACTTTAGCTGCTTGACGTTCAAGGGCAAGTACTACTGTCTCTTTTGACATGTAATTTGGTCTTTTTTTATTCTTGTCTTTTTAAGAACTTTTTGCTTCTTTCTTGAATGATATCTTTTATGTCATGCCACAACTCTTCTGGTCTCCTATCATTGGGTCTAATGCATTAAAGCTATTTTTGTGGTGGTCTCTGAACTCAGGTGGGATATACTCAAGGTCATTCCATGGCTCTCATATACTCATTCTAATTTTCTTCACCTTCAGCTTGAACTTACATATGAGAAGTTGATGGTCTGATCCACAGTCAGCACCTCGTCTTGTTTTGACATTTTGTATAGAGCTCTTTCCACATATGTAGTCTCTTTCCACATATGTAGTCAATTTGATTCCTGTATGTTCCATCTGGTGAAATCCATGTGTATAGTCTCCATTTATGATGTTGAAAAAATGTATTTGTAATGAAAAGGTCATTGGTCTGACAAAATTCTATCATGTGATCTCCAGCTTCATTTCTGTCACCAAGACCATATTTTCCAACTACTGGGCCTTCTTCTTTGTTTCCAACCTTTGCATTACAGTCACCAGTGATTATCAGTATGTCTTGATTGCATGTTTGATCTATTTCAGATTGCACAAGATGATAGAAGTCTTCCCTTTCTTCATTTGTGGCCTTAGTTGTGGGTATATAAATTTGAATAATAGTCATATTAACTGGCCTTCCTTGTAGGCATATGGATATTATTCTATCACTGACAACATTGTATTTCATGACAGATCTTGAAATGTCTTTTTTGATGATGAATGCAACCCCATTTCTCTTTAGTTTATCATTCACAGTATAGGAGACCATATGATTGTCTGACTCAAAATGGCCTATGCTGGTCCATTTTAGCTCACTGATGCCTAGAATGTCAATGTTTATGTGCTCCATTTCTCTTTTAATGATTTTTAATTTTCGTAGATTCATACTGCATACATTCTATGTTCCAATTATTAATGGATGTTTACAGTTGTTTCTCCTCATTTTGAGTAGTGCCACATCAGCAAGTTGAGCACCCTCGGGCTTTACTCCATTTGCATCATCCCGATAGACTCTATTTGGAGGAGGCAACTCTTCCCCAGTAGTCTCTTGAGTGCCTTCCAACCTGGGGGGCTCATTTTCAGGCACTATATCTGACAGTATTTCTTCGCTATTCATAGGGTTCTCAATGGCTAGTCATTTGGGGAGTGGTTTGCCAGGTTCTACTCCCTAGTCTGTCTTACTCTGAAAGCTCAGCTGAAAACCTGTCCACCATGGGTAACCTTGCTAATATCTGAGTTACCAGTGGCAGAGCTCTCAGCCTCATCGCAACACACAAGCTCCCATAGTGCGGCAAACTGACAGACGTGTCTTTATTTATTACAATGTGAATAATACACCCATTTCAAATAAGGACATACTTGTGCATTGCATTAATCAGCAAACCTCCAGGAAGACAGAGTAAGTTTGAATTCTCAGGAAACATGAATTTCAGTTTTGAAAGGTCTGCCTGAACCATCTCTCTGACAATTCAGAGTTTGGGGACCAGAACATAGCATTATATAGCTTTTGTCAGGATTTAATTAAGGCATATTATATAGCATCTGGACCCTAATAAACAGTCAATAAATGTTTGCTAAATGAGGAGGAAATAAAACCAGAGTTGATTGCTTCGATACCTGGCCTTTTTTAATCCATGGAAAAATAGAGAAATTGAATGGTTAGCTAAAACAAAACCACAATTCCAGCCTGAAAATGTTGTTTAGATTCTAAATTTTACTTTTTAAAAAATATTGCTTAATACATCTTCCACAGGAAATCCAAATGGATTGATAATTTTAAAAATAAGACAATTTTTAAATGATTATAACAAAATAAAAATGGATTATTCATGTTTACTCATCATTTTCCCCAATTTCCATGTAAAAAACTGGCACATTATTCTGCAAACATTTCACGTATGGGAGTAAAGGTAGGCCTAAAGATCCCTCTTTCACAGAACAATCACCCATGTAGACATGCACATTCTATTGTTCAAACAGGCAAGTGAAAAACAAAAGCTTCAAGATAGCAATATATTAATTATGTATATTTGTGCAGATTTAAATTTCTGGTTTAGTTCAGGAAACAGACACTGAACAAAGCTCCAAGAAGGTGGTCATTCTGAAGAGATATTTAAATGCAGCATACATTTACTTCAAGAAAAAGAACAATGTGCAGGGGATAGTATTAGAGCAAAGTAGGTTTTAGTGAACTAAAATTATTGTTAGATGCTTTTCAGTCACATCTGACTCATAGCAATCTCATAGGGTTTTCAGTGGCTGATTGTTTCAGGATTGCTTCTGGAGTGGATTGCCAAGTCCCTTTTCTGTTTTTTTGAGGTGCCGTGAATTTACCTTGGGTCCTCAGAGAGCACGGAACAGCACTGTGCCAACTGAGCTAAACCATAAAACTTTATCCAATCTTTTCTTATATTTTTATATAGTGACAACTATGGGTGAATTATTTTGTGGCTATTAAGTTCCAACACTTAAGGTATGGTATTTAGTGGTACATGAAATCATTCCTTTAGCATATTCATTTTATCAAGAAATGCTCTCCCTCTCTCTCTCTCTTTCTCTCTCTCTCTCTCTCTCACACACACACACACATACTTTCTCAATATATGTGTGAATAATAAGTACATAAAATGTTATAATGAATCTGAGATGGTGTTGGAACAAAGCATTAGTTATCATTGATTGTTTAACAGAATTAATTAAGTTTTAAATTCACAATGTCAAGAGAAAGAAAGTGAAAGTTCATGTGCAGATCTACTAAAGCCATAGTAACATAAACTAATGGGATTCTTCATTATTATATTGTGTCAAACTTTTAAAAAAATCAAGAATTAATTCAAACTAGAGGGACTACCAGGAAATAGGCATAAATAGATGAGTCCCAGGTACACCAGGATATTTGGTAACTTTAACAATAGACAAGTGAAACTTAATGTGTTTAGCTTTATAAAAAAATTGAATTGAACAAGAGAAAGCAAATATATAATTAAGCAGAAGAGCTAAGATAGCTAATAAGGATATTTAGTCAAAAATTGATATAACTGAATTATATAAATTGCATATTTTCCAATATCAAATTTTCAGGAATAAAATAGGACAAATATTTCTTAGCAGAAATTTTCAAAGGAGGGCAAAGTTGAATGGGAATTAATTATTTTCCTGACATTGCCTTAAAAGCTATTAAGGTATTAATTGTCCTATGGAGAAAGGCAAACTTTGTACATTGTTGGTGGGAATGCAAATTGGTATATTCATTATGAAAGACAGCATGAAATTTTCTCAAAAAATAAAAACAAGCCCTATCATATGATGCAGTGATCCTTTTCTGAGTATATGCCCAAAATAAATGAAAGCAGGGTCTCAAAGAGACCTCAGCATTCCCATGCTTAGAGTATCATTAGCCAATCAGCTGTTCACGTAGCCAAGATTTGGAAACAACTTATGTTGATGAATGAATGAAGATATATATGTATGTACATATATATGTATACATAAATAATATTTATATGTGTTATATGTGTATAAGCTTATACACATATATAACACATATGTGTATAAGCTTGTACACACATATAAAATATGTGTTACACATATGTACACATATACATATATATACATATACACATATACACATATATAACATATACACATATATAACATATAACATATGTTATATGTGTATAAGCTTATACACATATATAATAGGATATCATTTGGTATTAAAAAGAAGACAGTCTTACCATTTAGGACAATGTGGATAACCTAGGGGGACATAATGATAAGTGACATAAGCCAGTCACAGAAGGACATATACAGAATGATTCCATATCTGTGAGGTACCCATAACGATCAAGTCCATAGAATATGAGAAGACAGAATTGGTTCTATTAGCAGCAGTGGGGTTGTGTGGCAAATGGAGAGATTGTGGTAAAAGAGCACAGGATGCATAAGTTGTAGATATCTAAAGAGCACCATAAGGACTATAGGTAACAAAACTGTGCTGCATATTTGAAATGCTGGGAGAGTATGTCATAAAGTGTTTTCACCACATACATGCACACACACACACATGCACACACACGTGATGATCATGTCAAGAGAGGGTTAGATTAATGAGGATGACTTTAACAATCAATCCATGGTATATATTTGTATCAAAAGAATGCTGAATAGCTTAAATATACAAGATTTAAATTGCAAAATGACTTGTAGAAAATGAGGATCCTCAAAATTGTAACACATAAACTTACTTTTTATGACTTAGTATTTATCTCACAAAGAAAGCATGTTAGAAGGAAAAGTAACTTTACGATAATTCTATGATTTAACCATTAGCCAGATATAGAAGAAAACCTTTGTTTCATAGATATTAAATAAAGTTCATAAAAATGAGAGATAATACTATCAAAACTATTACTCATTAGTATATATTACTCATGACAGTTACTGACCTAAACATTTCATACATATTATTTTATTTAATCCTCATAGGAATCAATGGGCAGTATATAACACTGAGTATCTTTAAATAAATGGTGCTTTATTAAGGAAATCTGTGAAAAGCAGCACAATATAATATTTAAAAGTGAAAAATTAACTATAACTGAGAAATTAATAAGATTTACATAATTCTTTCCAATAAATAAGAAGTGAATTATCAAAACAGTCCATGAAAGCCAAAATTGTAAATGAATTTTAGAAACAACTGGATATTTTCTCATGGAGTTGGAAGGTTGAAAAATACATTGCCAATGACAAATAAGAGCAATGAAGTTGAGATAAAATTAATGAGGACGGGTTGCTTGAGGCCCTGTTCTGTCCTGCATTTCCTTTCACTAGGTGTCATTATGAACTATTCCAAAGATAGCATCATCTTATCAAAAAGTCTACTCATTTCCTATTTCCATGGATACAGAGACTACCAGTGTCTTGTTTAGTTGCTAGACGGAAATTCCACTGAAACCTTTTATGAATGCTGATGCTGAAAATTTGAAGATAGGAGATTGACTTTAAGCTATTAAATAATTTGGTTTAGCTTCACTGAAGCAAAAATATAAAAGCTGTAAAGTTCCATGTGAGTTTGTTCACTTCTATCTTGACATTGTACAGAAATATGATAGAAAACTCAGTTTAGAAATTACTGTGCCAAGGGAACATATTAGTTGACCTACAGAATTTTCTTCCAACACTTTGTGACTTTGATAACAAAAATTTGATGGATATGTGGCTGAATTTGTTAATAGAATCAGAAAATATTTGCTAACACCTACAGAGCAAGAAAGCATGTTGGTGCTATAGGGCAGGTATTTGCTATGTGTACGGTAGCTTCATGGTCAATGTGCCCTTCTGGAAATTGTGCAAAGATTCAGTGTCATTGATCAGAGAAGTTAAAAAATATTACTTCTATGTACCACTTGAAATGAATGAAATATATATTTTATTTTGAATAGGTCTTTTCTCTGGGTCATTCAGTTTCTCTAGGGCAAAAGTCTTTGATCTGCTTCCTGGATCTGCTGTTGATGGTTATTTTAATTTGCCCGGATGGCAATATTTCTTGAAGGTGGTGGGTGTCAGGCAGGAGAGTGCTGAGGGTCCAATGTTCCCAGAGAATACCTTCATGAAACTCTTTCTTTCAGTACCTGCTTCTCCTCCTTCCTCTTTGGTTGGGGTCCTTACATCTCTTCATTTCTCTTGCTTTCTAGAGCGAAACATTTGTCTCTCACCTCACAAGGAAGAAGAATTGCCTCATGTGTGAGGTGGAGAAGGGCTAGAGAGGGATGAACCCTCTTTCTATAGGCTCTGATTCAGGCAGTGCCCCTCACCTCACAGTGGTAATTCTCCAGCACCTCTAAGCTCTGAAACTCTCAGCCATTCTGCACGCTCATTGGCTCACTTGTTGAAGTCATTTGCCTCTGTAGACACAGAGACATACTGTGATTTCTTTCTTCATGTCTAGGGTTATTTACCACTTTTCTATCTTTCTGAAACCTGGCTAGAAATTGTCATTCACTACTGCTTCTTGTTCCATCATTTTTAAAACTTTATTTTTATTTATTTATATATTGATTTTTGGACACAAAAGTCTCATTATGTAGCCCAGGCTGCGCTGGAACTCATTACTTAGATCACACTTCCCTTGGCCTTAAACTTGCATTAATCCTCCTGCCTCAGTCATCCAAGTGCTGGAATTATAGATTTATACCATGGCTGGCTTTTCCTTCCTCATTCTTATCATCCTTTTGGATTAATATCTTAATTTCCTCATTTTTTTCTTTCCTTTCTATCTTTCCTCTTTGGGAGAGGGAGATAATATCAATTTGCCTAATTGAATTGGTAGTTTGTAGATAATCACGTTTTCAGCAATGTGTATGTATAGTAGATAATTCTGAAGAATTGTGTAAAATTCTGACTTTCACCTTCAGTCATTACCTAGGAAAATCTCTTCCATCTCTCCTTTCTTCTCCCACAACAAAAAGATTTGGTTTTGTTTTGTATTGTTATTCTTGATTTTAATTAATTTTTTGTTCATGGAATGAGTTAACTCTTATTCTCTTTTGCAGAAAGTGAGAATTCCTTGTTGCAGACAGAAATGAAGATAGATTCTTCCCCACTGCCCAGAAATACTGTTGCCATTGTGTTTCTAGTGAAGCACTATTGCAAGCAGAAACTTTCCCCCAGTCTCCACATCTATGCACCTAGAAATTAGGACATGGTTTCCTAATTATTTCATGGCAAGTATTCCACCGTTAGTATTTGTGTGTGAGTATTTGTGCGTGTCCACACACATACCATAAATTATCTAGTACAGGCCAGAGATCACACTTGCATTTTAGAACTATATATGGGAAAAATGCAAAGCTAGGAATCAATACATTAAGTAGGGTTGTCATGTTTTTTCCACTCTCACCAACAGGCATGGAGCAAACTAAAGTCTGATTCATGATGACAACCAGGTTTCCAATGTATGAGGTATGAGGCTCATGAACATCATGGTTACAGGAATTACTAGGTAGCACACAATCTCTCTCACGGGGGCCGAAACAAATCATCTGCTATTGTTTCAGGGGTCCTGTCAGCATTAGGAGCAAAACAGGCATAGATCCTCAAAACGTGTGTTTTTAACAACTAACAAAGAGACTGACATGGGCTCCGTGATGTAAATGATGTGTTATCCCATGCTAAATATTGAAGAAGGTATGTCAGACAATGCAAAGATCAGACTGTGATGATGTTATCCAAGAGGACCATGCCAGCAAGTAAGAAATCTCTAGAGAACTGCAAATCAATAGTTATTAAATAGCATTATCTACTTTAGGGCTGGGGTTTAGCTCAGTTGGTAGAGTGCTGCTGTGAGCTCTCTGAGTAACTGGATTTGATCTCCAGCACCACAAAAAATGTGAGAAAGATGTGGTAAGCCACTCCCTCCCCCAAAGAAAAATCTGGAGAACATTCAGCCATGAAAAATCCTATGAGGCTCACAACAAGTCAGATCTGACTCAGTGACATCTAAGATCCAAAATTAAGAAATACAGACACATCTGTAAATGAATCTGCAAACCCATATAACCACTATTAAAAGGTACTCTAAATTTTCCTAAATTTTCCAAAATGTCCATAATACATCTTGCCTGTGTCCTTGTTCTGTAGAGAAAAACTCTCTTTTAGCTTTTGCCACTTTCATATACTCTTTTTATGAAATTGCTATGCAAAGTTTTTTTTTTTTTTTTTTTTTGCCTTTGATTGTTTCTATTGTTGTTGTTTTTAGGTGCCGTTGAGTCGGTATCCGACTCATAGCGATCCTCATAGGGTTTTCAATGGCTGACTGTTTCGGGATTGCCTTGGGAGTGGATTGCCAGGCCCTTCTCCCATTTTTGCGGTGCTTGGAATTGAACTCGGGATCTCAGAGACTGCAGCGCAGCGCTCTACCAACTGAGCCAAATCCCAGCCCTGATTGTTTCTATAGTCTTTATGGATTTGTGAAAGGTGTTTATATATTCTGAAAAATAGTTTTCCAGATACATGTTTTGGAAATAGCTTCTTTCAGATTTTGTTCTCCTATTAACTCTCTTAATGGCATCTACTGAGTAACAGAGATTCTTACTTTGTGTGATATATTTTTATAAATAAAGTACTTTAACTTTGGTGCAATGTTTAAGAAATCTTTGACTTTTGAAAGGTCATGAATTTATTTCCCCAAGTTTCCTTCTGGACATTGCATTGCTTCAGTTTCCATATGAAAAATAATTACATGTTATCAATATTCTCTCAAGTAATTATATTGCCTGTTAACTTCAGAATTTGTTTTTAAATTAGCTTTATTGATCTGTAAATGACATACAAAAATTATACACTTTGAATGTTTATAATTTGAGTTTGGACATAGGTAAACACTGTGAGAAGATTATCAAATCAATGTTATGGACATTAACACCTTCCAGAATGTCCCTGTATGTCTTTTAAAAAATATTTTTATGGGTAGTAAAAATAGTCTACATAAGATCTACTCTCTTAACAAATTTTAAAATATACAATATCATATTATCAACTGTAAGCACCATGTTGTACAACATATTTCGAGAACTTATTAATCTAGCATCACTGAATCTTTTTATCCATTAAACGACTTTCCATTTTCCCCAGTCTCTGATATTATTATATTCTGTCCACCACATGCCTGTCTGCTTGATGTGCTGTGGTGGCTTGCATGTTACTGTGATGCTGAAAGCTATGCCACTGTCATTGCAGATACTAACAGGGCCACCCATGGTGGACAGAATTCAGCTGAGTTTCCAGATTAAAACAGAGTAGGGACATGGACATAGCAGCCTACTTCCGAAATGATTAGCCCTTGAAAATCCTTTGAATAACAGAGAAGTCAGATATAGTGCCAGGTAATGAGTCCCCCAAGCTAGAAGGCATAAAAGAAAAATTGGGAAAGAATTGCCTCCTCAAAGTAGAGTTGACCTTAATGACTGGAATGGAGTAAATTCCCTGGGACCTCCTTTTGCTGATGTGATATGACTCAATATAAGAAGAAACAAAATGACAGCAACAATGGCCTCAAACATAAAACGACTGTGTGTATGGCACAGTGTTGTGTACACGATGAGTTGGATCTGATTTGATAACACGCAACAGCAGCAACAACAGCTTCTATGCATTTGTCCACTTATGTACCTCATAAAATTAGAACCATGCAGTATTTGTTCTTTTGTTCCTGGCTTAGTTCATTTAACATAAAGATTTCCAGGTTCATCCACACTGTCACAAAAGGCAGGATACCTTTTTAAACCCTAAATAATGTTCCATTTTACATATATATCACATTTTCTTTACTGATTCATGTGTCAGAAGACACTTGGATTTTTTTCACATCTGCACTATCATGGGTGATGCTGCAATTAACATGAGAGTTAAAATCTTGATTTCATTTCTTTTGGATATATACTCAGAAATGTGATTGCCGATTATATGATAGCTCTATTTTTTAATTTTTTTTCAGTAGTGGGGAGTTGAACCCAGGGCCTCACACATACCACTGAACTACACTACCAGTTTTTTTTTTTTTTTAATTTTCATTTATTTTTTTTTTATTTTGAGACAAGGTCTGACTAAGTTGTACAGGCTTCCTATGTCCTCAAACTTGTGGTTTTCCTGCCTCATCCTCCTGTTTCTCTGGTATTAAAGGCTTGTGCCATGGTGTCCAACTGTTGTTTAAATTTCTGATGTATACCCATATGGTTTATAATGGATGCTGCATCATTTAACATTCTTATCAATAGGGTACAAGTGTTCTAATTTCTTTACACCTGTATATTCACACTTGCTGTCTTTTTTCTATTACCTTTTCTTTCATAATACTCATTCTAATAGCTATGAGGTCATATCTCATACTTTCTATTTGTATTCCCTTAGAATGAATGATACTGAGCATTTTTTCACAGAACTGTTGGCCATCTGCAAATCATATATCTGATAAGGAACTGATTTTCAGAATATACTAGGAACTTCTTCAACTCAATATCAAAAGACCAGACAGTCCAACTGAAAATAGACAAAGCCCTTGGATAAAGGTTTTTCCAATTAAGACATAAAAATGGACTTTTAAATTTTTTTCAGACATATTTTCTAGGTTTCAGAATAGAGCTCCTATACTCCTGTGTTAAATTTATTTTTGAACACTTGTTTTTTGTGCAATTATAAACTACATGTTTAAAAATTCAATTGATTGGAAATTATTGGCTGTATGTAGAAATATAAGTGGTTTACATTTTAATCTTCTAGTCAGCAGACTTGCTCAATTCATGTGTTTGTTTACTTGCTATATTTAGTTTCTCTGGAGATATAGATAACAGAAATTCAAATATTATATTTTTGCCACTATTATTGTCCCATGATAATTTTTCTTCATTGAGCTTTTAAATACACCTTTTAACAGTGTAGTAAAGCAAACTTGCTTTTAATATATCCTCTTGCATAATTCCCCTTATTTATCTAATAATTAAACTACTAAGTGTTCCATATGATGTCTTTCCTACTGTGATAATTATTACTTATTTTAAATGAAGGGATAAAAAATGCTGCATTAGTGATATGCCATTCCTTGTGAAGAAATAAGAAGAAAGAACAAATCATGGACTATTACCTAAAAGTTCTTAAATAATTCATAACATTACTTTATTTTAATTGCATATTACCATTGTATGGTCCTCATTTTAACCTAAATCATAATGAATATTTTCACACAGGAGATATGGTAGCAAAATCTCATTTTATACATCAATAATTTGAGAAATGTCATCTGATTAGACTTGCAGAGTGAACAACAATGAGGGCCCAAGCTTTCAGCTTCTGTGTAATATCCATAATTTTCCACGTATTAACATTTAAATCTAACCAAATCCTAGCATGCCTGTCACCTGTTTATGGTACTTTCTTAATAAGTGTGTGACACTTTCCTTCAGGATTATGTTAAAATGAACAGAAGAGAGTGAGGTATGTTTATAGGATGAATATTCAAATCCCTTAACAAATAAGATTAAGTACTTTCTTCACTTTCAGAAGTTTCTCCCAGTGGGCTCTCACCTCATGGGCCCTTCTCCCAAGAACTGGTGTATGGGATTTCCTAGCTGCCTGAAGAGTGGGAAGTTTAGGGTCATCCTCCAATGGTATAACCAATAGCTGTTGTTGTTGCTGTTAGGTGCTGTGGAGTCTGAGTCCTACTCAATAGCAACCCTACATGCAATAGGCGAAATATGTTAGTGCTTCTCTGCTATTTATAGGGTTTTCAATGGATGATTGTTTTTTGGGAGTGGGGCGCTGGGTCCTTCTCCCAAGCCTATAGCACCTGGTGTTCTTAGGCAGTGTCACATTTAAATATTAATCAGGCCTGACCCTACTTAGCTTCAGAGATCTGACTAGATCAGATGACACAGTAGCATAGCTGCAGGCTATAACCAATAGTAGCATAAGGTAATTCTGTCAGATGACATATGTCACTTTGGACCTCATCTTCAATCATTCATTCATATATTCATAGCAAATATTTATTCAGGGTTTACTGTGCAATTAAGTAAGACTCAGTCGTAGGCACAGTGAGACAGAGGCTGGAGAACAGAACCAGCAGCTTCTCTACTTAGTGGAGCTGATGACACCAATCTATGGAAAAAAATTCCTTTCCATAGGCAGAAGATGAACTGCTGATCTTATTGAGGCATATGACATATAGAAATTAAAATATCATGTTGCTCTCACTACTAATATTAGTGAAATTCCCAAAGATCAGTTTTCAAGGCCAGGTACAATACCAGTTGTCCTTCAAAGTGGTATTAGAAAGAATTATATAAGAAAAATAGTTCATAGCAAATCCCAAGGCTTCTTTAATTCATTATGATTAAATGAGCTTCACTGTTTCTGCAAGGAAATAAAAAAGTTACCCTTGCTTGATGATATAGGCATGCTAGTTACCCCCCGGCCTAAATCTTCCCAAAATAGAGGACATTGACATATACATAACCAAAGGTATTATAAGTCTTGGCTTCCCAGAGAGAAACCGTGTCTATCTAGAGAGTTCCCAATGAGATATGGAGTCCGAGGTTAATGCAAACGCACAGGATTTATTGTTCCGATGTGACGGGGTCTACCAAGCTCTTTCGAGCCAGAGACCCTGAAATGCAAAAGCGAGGGTCTTTTATACCCATACAAAAGCAAAATTAGCAGGTTAATTGGTTACATTAGTTGACCTTTAAACTGATTAGCAGGTTAATTGGTTAATAGTGTGGCACGGGCACAAAGGGGGCTTTTAAACTGATTGGTTCAGCAATAGAGTGGTAATCTAAAACAGTCCGGACTTTCCAAGTTGGGAGGGGCCGGTTCACTCTAGGGGCAGTGGAAAATTTTTACCTCATTCAACTTAGTCTGATCTATAAAATGGCTGCCCTATGGCTAAGCTGGGATCTTCAGTATATTGGTGTTTCCTTGTTTTGAATTTGCACAACTGCTTTCTCTGGATATTGTTTTGGAGCTGCTGTTGTCTTTACAGTACTGAAGGATGAACCCAGGCCTTACACATACTAGTCAAGCACTCCATGACTGAGTTGTACTCCCGTTCCCTTTTTATTTTTTATTTTGACACAGAATCTCACTAAATTATGCGGACTGCCCCTGACCTTGAATTTACAATAATCCTTCCTCAGCCTCCGAATCACAGCACCTATCTTCTTAAATTCTTTTATTCTTCCTCTTTTTCCTTCTCTTTCTTTTGTTCTTCTATCTTTCTTTCTTTCTTTCTTTCCTGCCTCTTTTTCTTTTCTTTTCTTTTCTTTCTCTTTCTTCCTTTCTTTCTTTCTTTCTTTCTTTTTCTTTCCCTTCTCCCCTCCCTCTTTTCCCTTCTTCCTTTCCTCCTCCCTCCCTCTCTCCCTTCCTTCCTTCTTTCTTTGTTTTCATTTTTCCAGTGCTCAGGATTGAACCTAGATCTTGTACATGCTAAGCAAGTGTTCCACCACTGACCAGCACTCTCAAATCTTTCTGTAATTTTTAATAAATTAGAAGTATATGATTCCATTTTAAGATGTAATAAGAGTAATACAATTGTTATCTTTTACGTAGTAACTATTTTATTTTTTTACCTACTTATTTTGCAATACAGAGGAATTGAACCCCAGGCCTTACACATGCTAAGCAAGTGCTGCATCCCCAGCCATTTTATTATTATTATTATCATCATTATTATTTATCTTGAGATAGGGTCTCACTAAATTGCACAGGATGACTCTACCCTTGAACTATACTCCCACCTCAGCCTCCTGAGTCAGTGGGATTATAGGCATATTCCACATTGCACACCACAAATTTCTTAACAACACAAAATTAACCGACCAATGTATAAACAAAACAACAAATTAACAACAAATTGCTACCTTATCCCACCAACAAACAGCAAATTAAAGAGAGTTTTATGGAAACTAGTATAAAATAGCATGTTTGATCCAGGTACAAACAATGTTTTACATGGCAGAGAGATAATTTTAGGAACAATTGCTGTTAACTACCTCTCTTTCAAAAGTCAAATAATTTCTTTCTTCATAAAAGTTGTAACTGGCTAAATATGTTAAGTGTTCAGAAATGCAATGGTTAATTTTATAAGCTTTTCTTGGACCAAAATCATAAAATACCATAGCAGGTTTTGAACAATAAGGGGAATATTAGTAAATAATAAATAAATTCAGTTTTTGTTTTAAAATTAACTTTGTATTATTGTGTACTGTTAATGTTCTCTCTTTCCTTATATTCTCTTATTCTACTGTTTACCCCGATAGAAACTTTTCCTTCTAAGCTCAGGAATAGGAACCACTAAGTCAAGGGATGTCTTTATACCCCATGCTGAATATACTCTAATGTTAGAAGCTTGTTAATAAGTGGCAATAATGGCGTCTTCGGGTAGCTGCCACGGGGCATGGGTAGAGAAACAGGAGAAAGGTGGCCTTTTCATCCAGTTCGCTGTTGCCTGACTCCCACTTAGTAGGCTGTGAAGTCTGAATTCACTTGGAAAATGTAGGGCGAGGACAGAAGAATCTGCTGGCAGATTGATTGATTGGTAAAGGAGGAAATCTGACATCATTTATGGAAGAAATTGAAGAAGTGTCAACACCCAGTGCCTGGTCTAGGGAGAGGTAAAAAGGCTACAGGTTTATACTGTTCAAGTGAAGGACAAGGACTGAGCCATTCAAAGAATGTCACTAATTTATTAATCAACATCATTGCCTTCATATATATGAATTTTAAGATTAAAATTTAGATCATTTAAAGAATTTTATCAGAAGCTTGACATTCCTAACACCTTCCATATTATATTTTTGTTTCCAGTTACTTTTCTGAAAGCATTGTTTGGCTGCAAATTTTTATCTTGAAAATAATGTAGAAGTCTAATATTTAACTTTTATCACAGTAAGAAGATGATCTGGTTTTGTTTTTATAATTACTAGAGCAGGAGCAGATTCTTTTGTGAGTTACCACATCCTAAGTGGTAGCAGAAGTCCTCCTGGGACTGGATGTTGGTAATTCATGATCCGATCTGTGGTTCCTGAAGTAGCAGCAGGCTTAGCTCAGCGTTGCCAGAACCCTTTTGGCTCTCAGTAGCCCCTGTAGGCTTATGCTTCACATGGGGCTTCTTTTCAACTTAACTAAGCATAGGAGAGAAATAATAACTCCAATGAAGGGTCAAACTCTAATCTGGAGCTATATCACTTATAGGAAACACACTCAAAATATTTCCATCTCTTTGGGAGTAAGTATATATTGGGAAAGCCAATATATAAAAATTGTTCATTTATTTTATGAGTTTAATTTTAAAGGCTTGGAAAGAGGTTCTCCATGAAAAATCCATTTCATAATTAATCTAGTTAACTATAATTTAGAAATAAGCTCATTTCAAATATAAACTCTACAAGAGACATTAGGCATTGGTCATTCATCCTTTGATGAGCATGCATTAACTATCTACTTTGATTTGTTTATTCCAGCTGGTAGCTAAACTTCCATTAATAGGAGAGATAGAAGTAAGACTAGAACAAGAGTGACTCTGGAGTATAGGGACATTGTGAATGTGGAACAGGGTGTCCTGTTGCAAGGTGGGGCTCTAGTGGGCTTTCCCTAACTAAAGAATAGAATGTGGATTTGTGGTGCTTCAAGTACATGAGAAGAAGCATCAGTCTATAAAAAAATACTCAAAGTATGAAACATGGAAAATAACATAGATACGATTAACATTTACACTGAGGGTGACCATGCCATGACATACTTTAGTTTACATGTGTCTGTCCATAAAAAAAAAAAAAATCATTTGAGTTGGGGCTTCCTCAAGGTGAAAAATGGGGAAGACAAAAAGAGTGACTTAAAGAGAAGACAACTTTTTTTCAAAATGCTGAAAACCAGAATTTGGGTTAGAAGTCAAATCCAATGAATTATTTACTAACTAGTATGGAAATATGATAATAAGGATTGATAAATTCTGACAGCAAATCAATATTTTTAAGTTATATGTGAGTCTCAAAAAGCTCTGAAGTAACTTTTTTTTCTAAGTCAGATTGTAGGTTTGGATCAAAAGAACTCAGAAATCAAGACACAGGTCTTTAAAATGCCTTACAATGTGTTTTTCATGATTTTTTATTTGGATTAAATTATGGAACAGGTTTTTCATGCTGTTCTGATTATAATGACTGCATAGCTCTCAAAAACAGATGATTTCCAAATTCAACAATGATCTATTCTTTTAAAATTTTCACACTTACAGGAAGTCACAGAAAGAAGACTTATCCAACTTTGAGCAAGTGAAGCTCCTATTGTGGGTTTGTTAGAATGATTTTAGAATCTCTCAAGCCTGTGATCTCCATTTGATTCTGAGTTATTCCTTCCTGAGGACCAGAGGCCGGCTACCAACAACCCCAGGAGGGTGTCTGAAAAACACTTACTGTTTAGTAGTTGATAATATCCCCTCATGGTTTTCTTACAGCTGAAAAGGCATATATGGAGTTACGATAGTTCCTGCAACAAAACTAATTGCACATTCATCTTTAAAATGTTGAAGAAACAACACTATTTTCTTCTGCAAGAGATCAAATCAATCATAAAGGAAGCCTTAAGAAACATTGTATTCAAAATGCATGCACATAATATTTTTAATATTCACCTAACTTTTTATGTGCCAGGGTAAACATCTGGTTGCTTTGTAAGGGGATCCATGTGCCTCTCTCTCTCCTCCATCCTTCCCCCTACAAAACTCCAAAACTACTCAGAAAGTTTTTAAAGTTCTCGAGGACCACAGCTGGATACAAAAGTATGTTGAATATTAAAGTAATAAACCACATCTCCCCTTTGCAATAATGAGTTTTTATGCTGAGTGGTAAATATTTTTGGCATGAATAGATGTCATAAATGGAGTCCCTGTGTCATTTCTTGACCAGCTTAACTTTTTCACCCCAGCTAGGTTTAGAAAAGTTTTGTTTAAAATCTCAAATGTTCTTCATTGTCTTTTGTGATGTTATTTAAAGCAGGAACATATGGTGCCTTGCAACAAAAGATAATGGAATTTTGTCTTACTTGCCTTTAATGTTTTAGTTTTAAACTTTTTTTGGAATGAAATTTCCAAATAATATGCAGAGAACAATAAGATTTAGAAATATTGAGTTAATCATCAATTTTTAGCAATATCATCTGTACATTTCTATATATATCTCTGATATTATATTTAGAAATTTATAAATATGTTTTTGATGTTGTTTTTTCCCACAATCTAACAAAACGAAAATGCCTTTCTTCTAAAATGATGGGTTTTTTTGGAATTTATTTGATAATATCATGTACTCTGTCTATCATTTGTGAAGATTTCAGATTATGACAGTATATTAATGAATTCTGGCACTTGAAAATATTTGGTAAGGCATATATATTTGTATTAATAATTTCAGTCTGTAGATATTTCCAAGATATTTCTCTCTAACACTTTGGAAGACCAAATATGGCAAGCCATATTGATACAATGATGGTTGCATCGTGAACTGTCAACTGTGAAGTGTAATATCATGCTTATCAAATAGATACTCAATACACAACTGATAAATGGATTAACAAGTGAGTGAATTCCTTTCCATAAAGATTTTTTGTTAATATGACTAAATTATCAGACTTATGTGAAAATTAGAATTTAACTCGATTCAGAAAGTCATTCCTAACACCTTTATCTTGAAGTGTTTCCATTGTGTTTTCTTTCAGGAGTTTCAAAGTTTTACATCCTGTGTTAAGGTTTTTGATTGATTTTGAGTTGATTTTTGTACAAAGTAATAAGTAGAGATTTGCTTTAAGCCTTCTACATGTGGATATACAGCTTTCCAAGCATCACTTTTTAAAGAGGCTTTTTAAATTTATTTTTCTTCCAATGTACATTTTTGGTAGCTTTGCTGAGAATGAGATGGTTGTAGTTCCATGGATCTCTCTCTCTTTCCCTCATAATTTTATTCATTTATTTATTTGTAGTACTATAAGTTTGAACCCAGGACCTTGCACATGATACATAAGTGCTCCACCACTGTAGTGCACCTTCAAGCTCTTTATTGCTTTTTTATTTTAAGACAGAGTCTTGCTAAATTATGCAAGCTGCCTCTTGCCTCAAACTTGCAATCCTCCTTCCTTAGCCTTCACAGTACTTGAGAATAGGAGTATGCCCAATGCCACCGGGCTCTGTGGGATTATTTCTTTGCCTTCTATTCTGATCGATTGTTTCATGCGCCATTAATAATTGAAATGACCAAATGCTTGATTAGGAAAGAGATTCAATTAATGTCTCCATGTATGTATTAATGACTCCATAATGTCTCTACTAGAACTATGTATTCTTTGATTTTCTCCACATATATTCTTATGAGAAAGAAAAGTGAAAGAGAAATGCAAATAAATACAACTATCTTTAAAAGTACTAAATAAAAAAGAATTCATTCATATAACTAACAAAAAGACCATACTTTATGTCAATCTCTCCATTACTCCCATCTTGATTTTTTAACTGGTATTTCTAATTTTCTTGATCATTCTTGAGAAAATTTCATATAAGCTTCTGCTTTTTCTTTCCTGCATATTCTGCTGTTTGCTCTCTTTCCTGTTGATATGGCAATATTTGGTCTGGGCTATGACCCAGCATCCTGACTTCTGATTTAGGAAATCACATTTCTAGAATTAAGCCCTTAAATTTGAAATTTAACTCCATGACATTGGCTTCAGGACTTCCAATTCTATGCTTATGTCACCTTTACATTATTACACAACTAAAACTGCCTTCTACTAGCCATATTTGAAATCTTTTTCATGTTGCAAAAGGTGATTAGCATATTCATTTCACATTGCTTTTCATATTCTACTTAATAGAAGCCAAGGAGACTGCATTGCAACCCATCTCCGTAAGTTTGCTCTTCATTTTCCAATTAACACTATGGAATTAAAGGGCCTGACCAGGACTCCATAATGTTAATTTATTTATTCCTAGTAAATACATGTTTATATTCAGTGAGAATAAAAAGAGGCTAGTGCTGAAGGTATTCACCTGGAAGATAATGAATCTTAAGGTTTGTGGCCCCTAATTTATATAAGCTTTTCAAAGGCATAGGCAGGTACTAGATCGATTAATTTCCAGGATCCTATGTTTTGCCAAAGTTTAATCAAGTCCACTGCCTCTTTCTATTCAATATCTCTGCAGTCACTTTTCTCCTTGTTTGCAGGGATATTGGAGTCATTGTGGGCATCCTGAAGAATCAGTTAAGGGGAATCTTAAGATAGGATATAATTGTTTGGGGCCTAGTGACATGTGAGTTTTAGTCCCTTCTGTGTTTATAGAAGGTCTTTGTAATTTACACCTCTGTATACAAATAAATTTTGTGATTTCTTTTCAAATCACAATGCTGCTTCACCTAGAATTGTGACGTGAATGTCTAGATCAAGAGGCCTTGTTACAAAATTAACTTGTTCAGTGGAATCTGGCAATAGAAGTATGTAGGAAATGAAAGATAAGTTTTTGACATACAGAGGCAGGCTCCAGAAAATTATTCTGTTTTGTACTTGTTTCTTGCAGTACCCAGGAGTTGATCCCAGAGCCTCACACATGCCAGGCAAGTGCTCTACAACTGAGCTTCACCTTAAACACAGTTTTATGTTTTATTTTGAGATAAAGTTTCACTAAGTTGTGCAGGCTTTCTCTGGCCTCAACTCATGATCTTCCTGCTTCACCCTCTCAAGCCATTAGGATTACAAGCATCTTCAATGGTGTCTGGCTATAGAAAACTCTTTTAATCAGCAGATATAAAAAGTTATAAGCAGAAAAGTTGTTTTTCATGTATTACTAATAAATAGAGGTTCTTCCATGGAAGAGATATAATTGATAATTCTGTGTATAGTTATTACATTAAATATCTCCTTCCTATTTGATGGGAATCACATAAAATGCATTTCATCAAATTTTCTGTGATTTTAGCTTTCAAATTTATGCTATTGCAACAAGCAAAATATAATTAACCTGAATTATAATACTATTGTTTTATGTCAGATAAATAAGAAACATTGAATAGAACAAGCATACTAGAAGAAGGAATGAATCATCTTTCTGGTCTGTATGCAGAAAATAAAAGACAATTATATGAAGATGCAATCAAGAATACTAGTTGAAATGTCTAGAAATAATGTATGAAGATGTAAGAAAGTATTGTAAAGCATTATTAGAAAGAAAGATTTATTTTTAAAAAGTGACATTTTGTGTCAAATGTGGGGGCACATGCCCATAATCTCAGCATATAAAAGACTCAGGAAACTGATGACCTACTGTGTTCCTAGTCAGCCTGGAATACACAGCAAGACCTTTTGTCAAAAAAACTCACATTGTGATATTTACCATATTTCTCCCCCACATATCTGTCAGTTTGCCATACTGTGGGGGCTGCAGTGTGGCTGTGATGCTGAAAGCTATACTACTAGTATTACAAAAGCCAGCAGGGTCACATATAGTGGACGGGTTTCAACTGAGCTTTCAGACTAAGACAGACTAGAGAGAAGGACATAGCTAACTTAAGCCTGAGACAATTAGCCAAAGAAAATACTATAAATAGCAGAAAAATACTGTTAGCTATAGTGCTGGAAAATGATCCACCCACGTTGGAAGGCACTCAAAACATGACTGAGGAAGAGATACCTCCTCAAAGTAGAGTGGACCTTAATGACAAGAATGGACAAAAGCCCCAGGGACCTCCATTTTATGACGTGGCACCACTCAAAATAAGAAGGAAAAACTGCAAACATTCATTAATAATTAGAATATGGAATGTACATAATATGACTCTAGGAGAATTAGAAATCTTAAGAAGGGAAATGGGCTGGGATTTAGCTCAGTTGGTAGAGCATTGCTATGCAGTCTCTGAAGTCCTGAGTTCAATTCCCAGCACTGCAAAAATGGGAGAAGGACCTGGCAATCCACTCCCAAGGCAATCCCGAAACAGCCATTGAAAACCCTACGAGGGTCGCTATGGATACCAACTCAACAGCACCCAACAACAACAACAAAAACAACAACAAGGGAAATAGAGTGCATAAATATCAACGTTATAGGCATCAAAAAGCTACAATGGAGTGGCATGGGCCATTTTGAATCAGATAATCATATGGTCTACTATGACACAATGACAGATTAAAGAGAAATGTGGTTGCATTCATCTCAGTATCTGACCTGAAGTTCAGTGCTGTCAGTGATAGAACAATATCTAATAATAGAATAATTCACCTACAAGGAAGGCTAGTTAATATGACTCTTATTCAAATTTATGCACCCATCTCTGAGACTACACATGACTGTAAGGAAGTTTTATACCAGCTTCTACAATCTGAAATAGATTGATCATGTAATCAGGATATACTGGTGACTGAAATGCAAAGGCTAGAAAAAAAGAAGGCTTGGTAACTGGAAAATAAGGCTTTGGTGGCAGAAATGATGCTGGAGATCATAGGATAGAATTTTGTCAGAGCAGTGACCTTTGCATTGCTAATACATTTTTTCATAAACATAAACAGCAACTATACACATGGAAGTCACCAGAAGGAACATTGTTGTAGTTAGGTGCCATCAAGTAGTTTTGAACTCATAGTAACCCTCATAGGGTTTTCAATGTCTGACTGTTTCGGGATTGCCTTGGGATTGGATGCAACTTCATTCTCCTACTTTTGTGGTGCTGGGAATCAAACTCACGGCCTCAGAGACTACAGAGCAGCACTCTACCAACTGAGGTAAATTCCAGTCGATAGACAGAACATACAAGAACTAAAATGACTACATTTGTGGAGAGAGATGATGGAAAAACTCAATATCAAGAGTTAGAACAAGACCTGGTGATGATTGTGGATCAGACCGTCAACTATTCATAGGCAGGATTACACTGAAACTGAAGAAAATTAGAACAAGTGTACAAAAGCCAAGGTGTGACTTTCAGTATATACCACATGAGTTCAGAGATCACCTCAAGAACAGGATTGATGTGCTACACACTAATGATTGAAGATAAGACAAGTTGTGGCATGATATCAAAGACATCACTTATAAGGAAAGCAAAAGGTTATTAAAAAGACAAGGAAAAAACCAAGTTACATGTCAAGAGAGACTGGGAAACTTGCCCTTGAATGTTAAGCAGCTAAAGTAAAAGTAAGACATGGTAAAGTTGAAATAAACAGAAGATTTCAAAGGGCAGTAGAAGAAAATAAAAGCAAATATTATAATGTCATCTGCAAAGAGCTGAAGACAGAAAACCAAAAGAGAAGAATACACTCTGTTTACCTCAAGCTTAAAGAAATGAAAATATAAAAAATCAAGCCTCAAATGGGAAGAGTGGAGGATGATTGTACAGGTAAAATAGTCAATAATGCAAGAAACATCAGAAGAAGATAGAAAGAATCCAGAGAGTGATTATGCCAAAAGCAGTTAGTGAATGACCAACCATGTCAAAAGATTGCACATGGTAAGGGACCAATGGTAGTGAAGGGCAAAGTGGAAGCTGCCTTGAAGCTACTGGTGAAATATACATCTCCAGGAATTGATGGAATACCCATTCAGATGTCTTAACAAACAGATGGAGGACTGCAGGTGCTCACTTGTTTATTCCAAGACATTTGGAAAATAGCTCTCTGGCCAACTGACTGATAGAGATCCATATTTGTGCCGATTCCCAAGAAAGTTGATACAACCAAATGTTACATCATATCATTAATATCACATGCAATTAAAATTTTGGTAAAGATCATTCAAAAATGACTGCAGCAGAATATTAACAGGGCACTGCTAGAAAATCAAGCCATTTTCAGAATGAAGTGTGGAACAGAGTCATCCTTGCTGATATCAGATGGATATTAGCTGAAATCAGGGAATACTAGAAAGATGTCTATCTATGTATTATTGACTATGAAAAGGCATTTAACTGTGTGGATCACAATAAATTATGGATAACTTTAGAAAGAAAGGGAATACTAGAGCACTTAATGTACTCATAAGGAATCTGTACATGGAATGGGAGGCAGTTGTTCAAACACAACAAGGAAACATTGCTTGGTATAAAGTTGAGAAATATATGAGTCATGGCTGTATCCTTTCACTGTATATCTTCAATCTCTAACAAACCAAATAATCCACGAATCTTGACTTTATGAAGAAGAATGCAGCCGCTTGATTGGAAGAAGACTCATTACCAATTTGCATTATGCACATGATAAAATTCTTTCTGAAAAAGAAGTGAATTTGAAATATTTCCTGATGAGGATTAAAGAACACAGCTTTCAGTATGGATTGTGCCTCAACATCAGCAAAACAAAAATCCTTACAACTGGGTCAGCAAGCAGCTTCGTGATAAATGGAAAAGAGAATGAGGTTGTCCAAGATTTTGCTTTACTTGTTTCTATAATAAATACCTAGGGCTGGGATTTAGATCAGTTGGTAGAACGCTGCTCTGTAGTCTCTGAGGTCCTGAGTTCGATTCCCAGCACCTCAAAATGGGAGAAGGATGTGGCAATCTACTCCCAAGGCAATCCTGAAACAGTCAGCCATTAAAACCCTATGAGGGTTGCTATGAGTTGGACTCGACTTGACAGCACCTAACAACAACAACATAATCAATACCTAGAGAAGCAGCATTCCTTAAATCAAAAGATGCATTGCATTGGGAAAAGCTTTTACAAAAGACCACTGTAAAGAGTTGAAAAGTAAAAATGTTACCTTGAAAACAAAGCTACACCTGACTCATGCCATGATATATTTAGTCACATCATATGGCTGTGAGAGATGGATATTGAATAAGGGAGACAGTAGAAGAATTGATGATTGTGGATTATGGTGCTGGAGACAAATATTGAATATATTATGGGCTGCCAAAAGAACCAACAGATCTGTCCTAGAAGAAGTGTAACCAGATAGCTTCTGGAAGAAAGGATGGTTAGACTGCATCTGATGTAATTTGGACATGTCATCAAGAGGTACCAATCCCTAAAGAAGGACATCATGTTTGGGAGAGTGACAAGTCAAGATATAAAGGAAGACCCTTAAGTAGATGGATTAGTGCAATGGCTGCAACAATGGGCTTCAACATAAAAAGATTGTGCGCCTTGCACAGAACCGGGATATGTTTCATTTTGTTTTACATAGTGTCACTAAAAAGAGTTAATAATAGGATGTTGATGGAATTAATTGTTTAGGTCAGTTTTCAAGTTTCCTTTTCCTTTGAATACTCAGTCTTAAAGCCTATGTCCATAGTGTTAGGACTACAACAAAAAGTTATAATAGTTCCCTTTTCATCAATATTAAGGTTGTGTATTGGCCATATTCTTTCCCCCAATCTCCCTCTTCTAATATCCATACTCATGAGGGAGTAGCCAACTAAAAAATCATGAAGCCAGACTGAGTCCAAAGTCCAGAGTTTTAAGAGTGAGTATATGACTTAATAATACTTATCATCAAAGTATAATTAGGACTGAGAAGTTCTGGAGTAATTCTGGCTTAAGCCTCAGTTTCATTGTTAGTGACATCCCTAGTTCAATCTTGTGGAGCAAGTAGAAGAATAATCTCAGATAGATAGAAAAAAAGTAACAAAAAGAGAGAAAAAATGACAGAGAGAAGACAGCAAATTCAATCTTTTCTTTTATCCTGGTTGCAATCTTTGTTGCAGTCCAGTTATAACATTGTCTTACTTTCCACAAAGTACAACTCTATTAATCAGTAGACTTCATAAAAACAAACAGACAAAAACATTACTTTATTGTACAAGTCATTAGTTTCCAAACCTGTTATCATACTAAAATCACTTGGAGAATGTCTGATCTATCTGGAGCACATTAATCCCTGTTTGTTTTTGCCCCAAGAATGACTTAAAAAAAATAGACAATTCAAATTTTCACTTCCAGAATATCTCAAGGTGATGAATAAAATAGGACACCTTACATCAGTAACCTAATTCTTGTAGCTGACTTTGGCTATTTTATAGGATATATTTATATAATCTAAATGAATGTTTAGAGATATATTCTGATTTTTAAAATCTTTAGCACAATATTTGTGAATGATACTCACAAAATGATAATGATTAAATTGTTAATAATATTGTTTAAGTTGTAAAATGTCGAATGGATATTATGAATAAGTATCACAAAATAATGTCATAAAGAGGTGGCTTGCAATGTAATTTGAGATATTTCACAAGTCTGAGTATTCATAGAGAGCATGGCGTTCTGTGCATGTTTATGCCATAATTTATTGGGGAAATTTATTCACACAGAGTATGCATTTTTGCTTCAATAAATATGTTTTCTAGAGCAGAAGCTCCCAACTCTGAATTTTCTGTGTTATTCTACCATTAATACTTGTTTGATATGTTCTCTTTTCTTTCTTCTGTTTTTTAAATTTTTTGACAAACACATGAATGGTAGTGCGTAAAACCCAATTAACTGAAACTTGCAAAATTTGTGCATGGTGTTAAAAAATAAAAAAACAGACAAAATGAAAGCCTCCCTATTCTCTAATCATTCAAATGAAGAAATTTGAATATCTCTTGTGGTTAGCAGAAACCTTCCCATTCTTCAAGCTTTAACTGATTTTATTGTGTTTCTGGGAGAGAGAAGGAAAAGAAAATAAATGTAAAAACTAATATAGTCAAAATATGTGAGAATCCATGTTCATCCTCCTTGCCTTTCTTTTTTACTTTATTTTTTGGGGAAGATATGAAGATTGAGCTCACTTTCATTTTCAGTTCTTTGAAGCAAACCTCTATTTTAGGTTCTTTATTTTTGTGTATTGATTTACTCAAAATTTATTTATTTATTATTTATTTATTTATTGTCATCACAAAAGAGCATTAGTAAGTGATCTTGGGCTGAGTTATGCTAAGACCCAGAATGTTTGGCTTTCTCAGGTATGCATGACTAGATTCCTAAACTAAATGTTATGAAGTTAAGAACAGCATATGATTTACTGCAAGTCACCTGATAGAACTGTGATCCCCTAACAAAAGACTGAATTTGTTATTCTTATTCAAACAACGTGATATTGGAAAGCCTTTTTAGGTCATAAATCTCAGGTCTTTCATCTAGAAAATGGAATCAAAATAGCATTTTACTCTAAGAAGGGTTGTGAGGATCCTTTGAGATAATGCAGGTAAAACCAGTGAACCCAGAGCCTAGAACACAGTAACTTCTCCCTTTCTTCTGTATCTGTATGTAAATAGAGAGGATATAACACTTTTCATAAGTTCTATGACACTTGTCTTCTCATTTTGTTAGCTGTGAGATCTCAATATGTCTATGTTTGATTGCATCTTAGAATTGTGTCAATAGCTATATGAACATTACTCTTTCTTTTACCATATTATTGCATAAAATATTAGTGTCTTATAACAAATGGTGCCTTGTGTAAAATTAAATGAATGTGTGATTTTGAGTTTTTAAGTGAAGGCTCAAATGTGTTATACTATAAGTCTTTTTATGTACTCTATAAGGAAATGGTATTTGTCTGATTTGTATAACAGTCTACAGGATTTTTTTTTCTTCTCACTATTTTTAAGTCCTTTGTACATGTTATAAATAATGCAGAAAAGTCTACCAAACCAAGAAGTTCTTTCTCTCTCTCTCTCTTTTTAAAGATTGTTTTGTTGTTTTATTGTTTTTTTTAAGTGTTGCTATTGATGGAACTCAGGGCCTCATACATGCTAGGCACATCCACTGCCCCTGAGCTATATTGCCAGCCCCAAATCCAGTTTTAGCTATAAAGACTGTGTTCTAAATGAACTGTGGTGATGATTAACAATCAGCATTTTATAGACCAATCAGGAGAGTCAATTGGTATCTTAAGTGATTTTGCATCTTATGTACATTTTATTGCATTTGTTATAAACAAAATGACAGTATACTATTAGGAAATATATGTTATAGTAAAAGGAACACCAGGCTAGATATCATGAAGTCAGGTTCCTGACTTGGCTCCGGTCTTAACAAAGGTACTTGTGCAAGTCATTGTTGACCTCTCTGAGCAATCAGTTCCTCCATTTGTAAAAACAGAGTCTTAGAGTGGGGGTTGCTATTGCTGATATTAATATGAATCTCTGTTGTGCAAAAATGATGATATTTGTCTCCCACAGGTAACTGGAGTCACATATTCCACCAGGAAAAAAACAGCATAATCCTCCTTCATCTTCCTTTATGGAAGACTTGTCTAAAAGTATTAAAAAACAAACATATACTTACATATGAATAGTAGCAAGATCCCAATGCTAGTTTTTCTGACACAATATTTTGAATTCTTTAAGAAGTTATACTCAGAGAAGTCAGTAGTCACTGTATTATCCTCTAAGATTACTCACAGCCTTAGTAAAGCTTCCTGTGACTTCTCACACTGTGGAAACACAAGTCACCCTCTGGAATTAGAAGTAGGGCAAAGCAATTTGTATTCATTTCTGTTCAGTCAAGAAGGGTTCAGTGGAGGAGACTCTATTTCAAAAACCTTGCCATGAAAGTAGAAAAAATGTTAGTCTAATGCTCACTCCCATTAAGTGTTCAGTAAACCTTACTGTCCGGTTCACAGACAAGTGGAGCTATTTTTACTCTAGTGACAGCAAGAGCAATGATGTAGTTTTAAGGGAGGTGACATTAAACAAGTCTGCCACTAACTTACTGGGTGACTTTGGACAAGTCAGGTCTCTTGTGGAGATAATGATGATCTGAAATTGTTCCTAATTTATCTTGAGGCTTTAAAGGAACATATTGTAGATACCTATTAATGAATTGATGATTGAGATTTACTTTACACATGGTCCTCTGAGAATGAAAATTGATTACTAAAACTAATAGGACATTGGATTATGAAGACTCAAGCCAACTGTGGCCATTACTCATTACAATAAAAGCTTTTGACAATAGGTATTATTTGAAATGGTATAATGTACCTGGTGATTTAAAACAATTTTCTGTAAACACTTGCAAAAAGCAAAGCAAAAGTTCAGAAGAGCAAAGTTAGAGTTCAGATTGCTGGTGTTTTGGTAAACAAGACATTTTTTACTTTGTTTAAACATAAAATTTTCCACTAGAAGTCACAAACATTGCTTAAACTGAATTTCTTTATTTAAATGGGGCACCAAACTCAGGTGATATACTAAATTCAAATGAATTCCTACCTCCTTCCTCACCTACCTTCTATTATCCCTAGAAGTTGGCAACATAAGATACATGTAGGAAGATTACATGGACAGATACTGATTATATCAAAAGTAAGCAACTGAAAAACAAATCAGTATCATAGTGAGGATTTGTGATGTTTGTCAGTGTGCTCTTTATTATCTGATTTATAATGAGAATTTATGCCATAAATTATTCATAACTATTAAGTTGAAATCAGGTTAATATAACTAAGGATTTGGAGAGAATACATAGCATTTGCAAAGATCATAGCTTAGATTTTAGCTTCTTTGTTTATTGATTCTGTGACCTTAGGAAATTACTTGATCCACCTATCTGTGAAATATATTTTTAACAGCGTAGTTATAAAAATAAATAACATTGTATGCATAAGACCTATGAAGTGCCATATAAATACTATGTGCTGAGAAATAATGACTAAGTCATTCAAACTTTAAAATAGCTCTCAACTCAAGCTGTGGGTAGAAGATGTTTCTGCTTGCCCACAGAGATCAAACTTTTATATTTAAAGTTAATACAATCCATATACATACGTGAATTTGTTTATGTTAAAATGGTTACAAACTTCCCAATATTTTTATATCTAGTCACACATAGAACTTGGGATAACATGGAAAGGGTTTGGGCATATCTATTTAGGATAAAGTGAAAAATAATATGTCACTATAACACAAAAAATTAAAATATTAGTAAGATGTGCACCAAATTTATCAATGTAAACTTTTCCTTGTAATAATTGTGCATTTCTCATTTTTAAAACAGCATTTTGATGAGGTACAATTGACATACAAAAAAAACCTGTCTATATTTAATAAATGAAATCTGATGAGCTTGGAGATAAGTATATACTCATGAAACCATCACCAGAGTTAGTTCCCTTAGCACATGCCCTCTTTGTTGATGATGATATGATAAGAACACAATACCTGTATATTCTCAGCCATTTTAAAATGGTTAATACAGTGTTATTAACTAGAAGCAGTATACCCACTCAGTAGAAAGCTAGGACTTATTCATCTTTCATAACTGAAACTTTTAACCCCTTGAATAATAGCTACTATTCTCCCTCACCCTAAATCCTGGCAGCCAGCATTCTGCTCTCTGGTTCTATGAGTTTGTCTATTTTAGAATCTCCATGTATGTGGAATCATGTAGTATTTGTCTTTCTGTGTTTGCCTCATTTCACTTAGCAATATGTTCTTCAGGCTCATCTATGGTGTTGGAACTGACAGGAGTCTCTCCGTTTTTAAGGCTGAATTATATTCCACTGTTTGTAGATAATCACATTTTCTTTATAATTTCATCTGTCAATGGATATTTAGGTTGTTTCCAAGTCTTGGCTAATGATCTGGAATCATGATAAGATGATGTTTAAACCAGTTGAAGGGATGAAATAAACTCCCTGCAGCCCCATAGATCCATTTAAGAATCACTGTTATGTGTTGTATTTCATAGAGTGAAGCTATGTGCCCAAGGTTAGAGTATATATGGAAAATGCTCAACTTTCCATAGCAAAACAGCAAGGGGTAATTGTGGTTCATTATATACAAGAAGAGTGGGGCATAAATGTATGTACAATAAATATGTTCCAGTTTAACAGACCTTTGAGGAATCACTAGTTGAGGCTGCTAAAACAGAGCGAAGGGGACTTGTGGAGTTGTTCTATACCTAACTGCTACTGGCCACTTCACAGAATGAATGATTGATGTTTTAAGTGGAAATTTGTAACTTCTTTATGGCATACCTCTGTGCAATGGCCTATTCATTGGCAATTCCTAAAAGGGGAGCTGTATATGAAAACACCTTGTTCAGAGTCTAGAAAGTCTACTGGATTTGAACATAAATATTACATATCCTGGCACAGTGGAGCAAATCTATAATCCCAGCCACTCGGGAGGCAGAGGCAGGGGTATCTTAAGTTCAAGACCAGAGGGAGTCTGCATAATTTAGTGAAACCCTGTCTCAAAAAAGTAAAAAAAAAAAAAAAACATGGGCTGAGGTTGAAGCTCCGTGGTCTAGCACCTGCAGAGAACGGAAACTCGAGGGCCTGGGTTCAAACCCCAGTACTGAAAAAAAATATATATATATATATTATATATATATATATATATATATATATATATATATATAGAGAGAGAGAGAGAGAGAGAGAGAGAGAGAGAGATAAAGATATATATGTGTGTGTATATAAATATATATATATATATATATATATATATATATATTTGTGGTGGTTGTTAGGTGCCATCGAGTCATGTCTGACTAATAGTGACCCTCATAGGGTTTTCCATGGCTGATTGTTTAGGGATTTCCTTGGGAGTGGCTTGCCACTTCCTCCCATTTTTGGGGTGCTGGGAATAGAACCTGGGACCTCAGAGACTACAGAGCAGTGCTCTGCCAACTGAACTAAATCCCAGCCCATATATATATATATATATATATATACATATACATATATATATATATACATATACATATATATATACATATACATATATATATACATATACATATATATGTGTGTGTGTGTGTATACATATATATACATATATATATATATATATATATATATATAT
>VMDO01013032.1:0-17409 GCA_007922755.1 Pedetes capensis | reverse complement strand
TACTGACTTGACAGCACCTAACAACAACAACAACAACTTAAACATATATACAAATTTTCAAAGACTTAAAGAAACACACTTGGTCACTTGTTTAGTGAAGAGTTATGAAATACATGCCCATTAGACATTCATTTCCCAAATCCTTACAGGTTCAACAGTCAATAATTTATGTACTCTGTAAAGTTAATTATCAGGAAATTATAAGATATATCATGAGATTATGTACATAGGCCTTAAAACATATGAACTCATGTTTTTGCAATTAGAAAATGCATACAGTTGTTCTGACAAGATAAAAACAAAGTTCACTACAGGAAAAGTTTCTATCTAAAACAGAACTGGAACCCAAGAACATAAAGAAAAATATTACCAAGTAAATGATAGAGAAGCCTTAGATGGAGAGGGTGTGGGGGGAAGCATACAAGAGGGTAAGGGGGCACCTATATGAATAATGTACATCAAAATGCATATATGGAAATGCCACAATGAAAAGCATGTCAGAATGAATCACATTAAATTGTACATTAAATATTTCCAATAAAAAGAAAGTTATTTTAAATAATGATTAGCCTTTATAACATAATTTATTTGTACTTATATAATTTTGTAACACTATGGGACTTACCTGACTTGTCTGTCAGTTTGTTGTACTGTGAGGGCTTGAGTGTTGCTGTGATGCTGAAATGTATACTGCAGGTATTACAGATGCTAGCATGGTCACTTATGAGGGGTAAGTTCCAGCTGTGCTTCCAGACTAAGACAGAATAGGGAGCAGCATCTGGCAGCCTACTCCTAAAACAATTATCTATTGAAAACCTTATGAATACCACAGAATCACTGTGAGGTTTAGTGCGGGAAAAATAAGCTCCCTAGGTTGGAAGGCATTCAAAGGTGACTGGAGAAGAGTTGCCTCTTCAAAATAGAGTTGACCTTAATGACAGGAATGAAGTAAGCCCCAGAACCTCTATTTGCTGATATGGCCAAAATAAGAATGAATAACTGTAAACATTCGTTAATAATCAGAAGATGGGGCATACGTTGTATGAATCTAGGAAAGTCAGAATTTGTCAAAGGTGAAATTGAGCACATAAACATCAACATCCTAGGCATCAGTGAGCTAAAATGGACTGACATGGCCATTTTAAATCAAATAATCATATTACCTACTTTGCTTGGACTGACAGATTAAAGAGAAATGGGATGGCATGCATCATCAAAAAAGACATCTCAAGATGTGTCCTGAAGTACAATGCTGCCAGTGATAAAATAATATCCCTATGCCTATAAGGAAGGACAGTTAATATGACTCTTATTCAAATTTACACACCCACCACTAAGGACAAAAATGAAAAAGGAAAGACATTTATGAGTTTCTGCAGTATGAAATTGGTTGAAGAAGCAATCAAGATGGACTGATAATTACTGGTAACAGGAAGGCAAAAGATGGATACAAAGAAGGTCTCTCAGTATTTGGAACATAATGGCCTTTGTGACAAATGATGCTGGAGACTGCATGATAAAATTTTCTCAGAACAATGACATTTTCATTAAAAATACATTTTTTCACCAACATAAATGGTGACTATACTCATGGAATTCACCAGATGGAATATAAAGAAAGAAAATTGACTGCATTTGTGGTAGGAAACTATGGAAAATCTCAATATTAAAAGTCAAAACTAGATGAGGTGCTGATAGTGGATCAGACCATCTCACGGGCAGGTTCAAACTGAAACTAAACAAAATTAGAACAAATGTAAGAGACCCAACCTATGACCTTGAATATATACCACCTGAGTTCATAGATGACCTTAAGAACAGATTTGATGGATTAGACACTAATGATTGAAGACCAGACACATTGTGGAAAAACTCAAAGAAATTATTCATGAGGAACAAAAAAACCCCACCAAATTAGATGTCAAAGGAGACTCTGAAGCTTGCCCTTTGATGATAAGCAGCTAGAGTAAAAGAAAGACATGAAGTTATAGAACTAAACAGAAAATTTCAAAAGGCAGCTCAAGAAGACAAAATCAAATATTATAAGGACTTGCACAAAGAGCTAAAGGTAGAAAACCAAAAAGGAAGAAAACATTCTGTTTTTCTCAAGCTTAAAGAATTCTAGAAAAAATTCATGCCTTGAATTGCAATAATGAAGGATTCTACAGGGAAATCATTAAATGATGCAGGAAACATCAAAGGAAGATGGAAGAAATACTCCGAAGCATTATACCACAAAGAATTAATGAATGATTAACCATTTCATGAGGCTGCATATGATCAGGAAACAATGGCACTGAAGAATGAAGTGGAACCTGCCATGAAGGACTTTGTGAATCACAAAGCTCCGAGAATTGATGGAATACTATTTGAGAGGTCTCAACAAACAGATGCAGCCCCTGAGGTGCTCACTTGCTTATGTCAAGAGATTTGGAAAACATACCTCATCAAGTGATTGGAAATGACGCAATTTTGTGTCCATATTTCCAAGACAGTAGATTCAAATAAATGAAGAAATTATGGAACAGCATCATTAATATCCATGAGTAAAATTGTGCCAAAGATCATTCAAAAACAACTGTTGTAGAATATTAACAGGGCAATGCTGGAAAATAAAGCCAGATTCAGAAGAGGGCATGGAGCCAGGGACATCATTGCTGATGTCAAGTTGATATTAGCCAAAAGCAGAGAATACTAGAAATGTGTCTATCTATATTTTATTGACTATGCAGTTATTTGACAGTGTGGATTACCAGAAATTATGAATAACTCTGTGAAGAATGAGAATACCAGAGCACTTAATTGTACTCATGAGGAATCTGTACATAGACCAGGAGGCAGTCATCTGAACAGAACAAGGAAACACTGCCTGGTATAAAGTCAGGAAAGGTGTGCATCAGGGCTGTATCCTTTCACTGTACCTCTTCAATCTCTATGCTGATGTACTTTATGCAAAAGAATATGGCATCAGGATTAGAGGAAGATTCATTAACAACCTTTTCTATGCAGAGGACACAACTTTGCTTCCTGAAACTGAAGAAGATTTGAAACAAAGAACATAGCCTTCAGTGTGGGTTGTACCTTAACATCAAGAAAACAAGTCCTTACAACTGGGTCAGTAAGCCACTTCATGATAAATAGAGAAAAGATGGAGGTTGTCCAAGATTTTGCATAACTTTGCTCTACAATCAACAGCCACAGAAGCAACAGTCAATAAATCAAAAGATACATTGGTTTGGAAAAAGATGTTGCAAAATAACTCTTTAAAATATTGAAAAATAAAGATGTCACACTGAAGATGAACGCATGTCAGACTCATGCCATTGTGTTTTCAGTTGCATAATACGCTTGTGAAAGCTATACATTGAATAAGGGAAACAGGAGAAGAATTGATGCTTTTGAATTATGGTGCTGGAGATGAATATTAGATATACCATGGACTGCAAAAAGAACCAATAGATTTGTCCTAGAAGGAGTACAACCGGAGTGCTCCTTTGAAGTAAGAATGGGTAGATTGTATCTTAAGTATTTTGGACATGTTCTTAGGAGGGATGAATTCCTGGAGAAGGATATCATGTTTGGGAGTGTGATGAGTCAATGAAAAAAGGAACACTGTCAGGAAATGTTTTTTCTGTTGTCCATAGGGTCATTATAAATTGAATCAGACTTTATGGCACCTAACAACAACAATAGACATAGGACATCCCTACTTCTTAGTGAAATTGTAAAATTAAGAGAACTAGTTAAATTGTATGAAGAATTATACAATAATTTCTGATTAATGTAGTAATATCAATTTGTCCTCAGAATTGTCTTGTTAATTGCCAAGTTATTTTGTTGCAACTTTGTACTTACCATGGTCTGGTATACCTTTGAATTCTAGGATTTCACAGACTTGAGAAGATAATTCTGAGAATTAAAGAAATATTGAGAGTTGAGATGCTGCAGCATAACATGATTCTTGCTAATGATATTTTTCTTGTTAGACAAAAGGCATGCAATGTTGGAGGAAAGTTTTTAAATATTTATAGAAACCCAATATGTATATGCTTATCTAGGTTTTACTATTGATGTCAAAATAGGTATTTTAGACATTTAAGGTATGTTTTAATAAAACCCACATTTCCATGGCTAATATATTGCCTGAAAAAATTAAAGATATAATGACAGGAAAATGAGTTCTTTCAATACTACTCTCAATGTTATTTACAAATTATCTTGCTAACTAGGTGAAATCTACACCAGAGACTGATCAAAGTGGCCAATTTTTGTCTTGATTTTCTTTACGCATATACCAATCTTTCCAGGTTTTTCCTTCTTTTGCTGAAAAAGTGGTAGAAAGACCATACCATCTGGTCCTTATGCTGCCGTGGTTGCTTACCAAGTCACAATGCTAGCTAATTCAAAGCATTGATAATCAATGCTCGAAACCATCTATCGTGTAAAGAAAAGCATGGGTTTATTTCATGCTTATTTTACTTCAAACATCTTTGCAGATGCCCTGGGGAATATGAAATATTAGATTCTATAGATTCTCAAGTAGATTAAAATTTAATTGAGGAAGTAAGCAAAATGCAAAATACAGAAAATATACTTGATTGCATATAAGAGAAATTGGTTTAGAAAAGTTAAGGAGGATAAAATAATTAAAGAAGTTTTATTTTTACATAGTCAATGCCTGCTGTAACCAGAGAATGTTCAGTGTGAGATTTTCCTATAAATATTTTTCTTTGACTTTAAAACTTTATATCATACATAATTTTGTTAAAAATTAGTGTGCTGTTACTCATTTAAGCAACCAGCTAAATAGTACAATGATTTAGTCTTTATGAAAGATTAATTTGGTTTTATTCAACTATCAAGAATGTCAGGATAAAAATATAGTTTGATGTATTAAAATAGATGTGAATTGATTTCTGGGGAAATTAATTTCAATAACCAGGTCTCATCTCGTTCTTCTTGACATGATTGTCATTTGAAATGTCAGGGAATGTCTCCGTCTTTATTCTCTCTCTCTCTCTCTCTCTCTCTCTCTCTCTCTCTCTCTCTCTCTCTCTCTCTCTCCCCCTCCCTCTCTCTATCCCAATTCATTTTAATAGCTGGAAAATATTCATTCTTCAACCAAGAAGAAATGTCTGCAGCCATAGCACCCTAGCATCTGATCTCGCCTGATCTCAGAACCTAAGCAGGCTCAACCTGTTTAGTCCTTGGAAGGGAGACCCCCTGGGAATACCAGGTGCTGCAAGCTAGGGCAAGGACCTAGCAATCCACTCTGGGAACAATCCACCATTGAAAACCCAATGAATAATAGAGAAGTACTGACATCGTGCTGGGCATTGCACAGTGTCAGAGGGTGTTGTATTCTCTTGTACATAGGGTCCTTATCAGTTAGATTTGACTCAAAGGTACCTAACAACAGCAACCAAGAAGAACTTTCTCTTTTTCATATGTTCCAAGTCTTTTTTTTTTTAATCTGTACTTTGGCAATTATGTTGTAAAGATGACAATGTGAGGTGAGATTTAAAATATATAAATAAAATAATCAAATGTCAATGATAAAGAAAGGCCAATATTAGAACCAGAGCCAATAAAAACTAGAAAGTATATATTTATAATTTGTTAAGTGCATAAAGTTTTAATACAGAATAAAGTTCAATGCTGTTGAATCTTTCAAATTGCATATACTAAGTGGGGTTTTGCTTACATTACTATATGTTCTCTAACTATTGTAAAAAAAAAAAGTTCCTAACTCTCAGTGCTTGGTAATACAATTTTGTTTATTGCCGACAGGTTGAAAAGAGGGGCAGAGATGTAGAAGAGGAATGTGTTTGATTTACACAGTTTAAAGACCTGGGCTCCTTACAGGTTTTCATTTTGTTGTTGTTTTTTTTTTTTATCTTGAAAGTCCTCTCCTTTTAGTTGGTAGAATTGGAGAGTAGCAGTGGGGGTGGAAGAAGGCATACTTTCTCTAAACACCTTAGCCAGGAAATGCTATGTAATTTCCATTCACATTCTGTTGATGAGAAATGGCCATGCGATAACACTTAGCTTCAAGGTGTAGGAAAATACAGCCTAGCTCTTAAGAGAAATATATGTATTGGGTACCAGCTATGTCTGTATAGCTTTATTCAAGAGTTTCTTCTTTAAATTCATGGAAAAATTAAAGATTTGAAATAATGCCAATAAATTCATGAGAAACTCACTTCTTCAGTCAAGCAACACATAACCAACCAGAGTCTGATGGAAGAATCTGAAGAAATTGTGCATCAAGAAAGGTTATAAACTGACAATTTAAATCAGATTTGATCTCTGATACATGATATGTCATGAGTAATATAAGAACATTGAAACAAATTAGAGAGAAAACCAATTTCCTTTATGGAATTTGATATTTAGCTCATTCAGTATTTGTAATCTAAAATAGAGAGAGAAGGAATAATAACACCACTGTGTACTGCCTTTAGCAAGTTTCATCAATCTTTGAAAAATTTACTGTCATTTATGAAAGGTAAGTGTTACAAAATAAAACACAAAGAAAAACTCCCTTAATTTTATTCTGTAAATTCCTAAGAATATTCTTAAAATTGTCCATTATTTTCTTCACCAGTTTTAATTTGTCACAGAATTTTTTCCCCCCCAGGACTGGAGGGTTGAACCCAGGAGCTCATGCATGGTGGTAAGTTCTCTCCCACTGGGCTGCAGTCCCTACCCTTTTCTTATTCTTTGTATTTTGAGACAGAGTTTCTCTAAGTTATGCAGGTTGTCTCTGACCTCAAACTCTTGATCCTTCTGCCTCAGTCTCCCAAGTGGTTGGGATCGTAGATAAGTGCCATGGTGCCTGACTCTTAATAGAACATTTTAAGGCAAATTGATGGGGAACTTATGAGGTTGAAAGAGGAAGAGAGGGATTAATTGTAAGTGACTGAATGATTGACTGAAAAAGAAGTCTTCCTTTCTTTCAAAGTATCAACTTAAATAAGTATTTTCTTGAAAGAAGAAGACCTAGGCCATTGTTGCAGACTGGTAATGTTTTCACATTTACATAAATGCAAGAGTATGTGCATATGTCAGTGTGCATGTGTAAACAATTTAGGGCCTATTCTATAAGAGCTGGGAAATAGAAAGAAGGGAGAGAAGAGCTAAATAATGAGAAAGTATTGAAAAGTAATAATTATCTTTGTTATTGTTCCTTAGGTGCCATCTAGTCGGATCCAATTCATAGTGACCCTAAGTACAACAGAATGAACACTATCCAGCAATATGCCATGTACAGAATCCCTTTATGTTTGAGCCCATTGTTGCAGTCACTGTGTTTCTTCTTATGTTAAACTGTGCCACATCAGCAAAATGAGGTCCCAGGGGCTTTACTGCATTCCTGTCATTAATGTCAACTCTCCTTTGAAGAGGCAACTCTTTCCCAGTATTTCTTGAATGTCTTTCAGCCTGGGGGATCATTTCCTGGCACTATAGCTGACAGTGCTTCCCTGCTACTTATAGGTTTTTCAATGGTTGTTCCTGGAGTGGACTGCCTTGTCTTCCTAGTCTGTTTTAATCTGGAATCTCAGATGCAACCTGTCCACCATGGGTGGCTCTGCTGGTACCTGAAATACCAGTGGCATAGCTTTACTATCCTAGCAACATGCAAGCCACCACAACACACCAAGCTGACAGACAGGTGGGGGAGCAACAATCTCTAACTGAGCTTAATATGTTATATTTTATATATAAGTACTTCTAGTTAAAATTTGATACTTTAAAAGAAATGTATTAATAATTGGTCATTTTTCTCTTATAGTACCAATTAACTATAGCATTTTAAAAAATAGCATTATGCAATTTCTTTTAGATATATACAGTAATTTTAATAACTTAGCTTTCAACTAAATGTCAACCAAAACTATTTGAGTGAAATAATAAATCTCACTTTTAATTACAATTTCTTAGTTCCATTCATGCTACCATAACAAAGTACTTTAGACTTTATGAATAACAGACATGTATCTCTCACTGTTCTGGAGCCAAAGTTGCCCAAGATCAAGGTATCGGTGAAGTTGGTATCTGGTAAGGATCTGATCTTCGCTTCTAGTAGGGAACTTTGCTACTACAACCTCTGGAGGGAAAAAGATAGTTTGTGTTCTCATATGGTAGGGGAGAAGAAGGGCTGAAGGCCCTGGCTCTTTCCCTTCAGCCATTTGATAAGACTATGAATTCCATTCTCAAGTGTGGTGACTTCATGATTTAATCAGGTCCCCAAAAGCCCTGCCTCTTAATTTCAGCCTTTTGCTATAGATGCTTTGCTCTGTGTCTCCTTCCTTCTGCTGACTGATGAAGACTGCCCTGACACATTGGAAAGGCTGTGCAAGCTTGATTCAGTTAGTTATGTCCCAAGGCATAAAAGCAATATGAAAGGCTTGAATGAAAGGAATCAGGTCTCTCAGCTTCTCATTGGTGAATTCCTCATTTTTGACTTCTGATTTCAGTTTGATGTGTAATTCAATCCAAGAGTAACTCTGGGATGAACAATCATATTCATTATCAAAAGACACTCATAACCCAATATATATCATTTGACAAGGTGCTTTTTTGTGGTATCAACCAACTCTTTTTTTGTTTGTCCGATTGTGTTTTTAAATTCAACCATTTCTCTCTCTTATTTGTAAGTATACTTGATAGAAGACAGGAAGTAGTGTGATATGCAGTTGGGCTTGTAATTGTGTTACAGTACAGAGAATATTACAATAAATTAATGTTTACTCTTGCTACGACAGCTTTGATAAAATGCTCAGTTCCAGAGAATAAAACCTCTTTTTAAATTATCTGTAGTTTAAATTTATTTATGTTTTTAATACATACTTTTCAGTGAAATATCTTTAAAAAATAGTTGCTTAAACTATTAAAGTAGCTTCTGTGTTTCACTCTTGGATTTGTTTAAATCTGTAACTCAACATGTTCAAAGACAAAAACATCCATTTTTATTTCTAAAAGCTTTCCATACTTCCTATTTCAGTTTATTAGACAATCTGCTACTCCCTGTCATTAATAACTGAAGAATCAAAGTTGTGTTTAATTTGTAAACTTTTGTCTTTCATTATGTTAGAAAGACTTCTGGTTTCTTCTGCTACAATGCTATATGCATTCATTCTTTCTGCTTTATTGTCTTAACGTCTATTAAATGCAAAAGGTGAAGTGGGAGCTGAGGTTTAGCTGAATTGGTAGAGTGCTGCTCCATACTCTCTGAGGACCCAAGTTCAATCCTCAGCCCTGCAAAGATGGGAGAATGATGTGACAATCCACTCCTGAAGCAATCCTGGAAAACAATCAACCATTAAAGACCATGAGGGTCACTAAGAGTCACCAGACTCAAAGGCACCTAACAACAATAACAAATGCAAAATTGTCCTAGATTTTTCATTGCCTTTCAACTTTACCTTCTTATGATATTACCATTTGCTATTCTTGGATTGCTCTTGTGAATGGATGACTTGGGTCATGACCCATTCCCTGCTGAAAAGTAGGAAAATAGCACAAAGTTTTCAAAATCAAAGTCTTGCATTACTTCCACTTTCTTCCTCGCAATCAATGATATGGCTTTTTTCCTGTCTGGCTGTGGAATCATATACTTGCCTCCAGAATACACCATTTGAAAGCATGTCCCAATCTTCTGGGATCGGACTTCTCTCTTGAAAAAGATTCAACATCTGAGCAAAAATTCAAAATTCAGACAGAGCTCTGAAAAGTAACTTGGGCTTGGTGCCCTCTCTCACTTTCACTCCCTTAACTAGATGTGACTTTCTTTCACTTGTCTTTTTTTTTTTTTTTAACTCCAGCCTGAAGGTGACTCTTCTTTGATTAAATTGCAAGTTGCTTGAGGGAAGAGATAAACTAACACTTTCCTGTATTTCTCATAGTATTTATTTCAATGTGGTACTGACTCGCTTCAGGCATGCTGTGTAGGAGGAATTGCATGCTGGGTGGAGACATTTTTAACCACACTAAAATGACAGTAACTTTGGTAGTGTTTTTATAAAATATATTGATTTAACTTGCAAGCCTTCATAGAAACTTTGAGGCAGAGAAAGTTAGAATTGGAAAAAGTGGTGAAAATGACATTAATTTGTCTTATTCAGCCATTTTGCTAATTTATGGAGCATCTCTTTACCACTGCTCAAAAATGAGCACCAGATTCTAAAATTAGAGTACTTGGCTGTAAATTTTCTTTGTGTTTAAGTGATTTGTGAACTTCTATCAAACTGCTGTTGTGAAGGTCAAGCAACATATTACATGAAGAACCCTTGGTCCCTGGCACATAAGTGCTCAGTGATAGCTTTGTTGGTGGTGGCAGCATTATTATTGCATTATTATTGAATCTCCTTGTGAAAACCTTTAATGATAGAGAACACTTTATTTCAAAAAGCAGCTTTAGTTATTATTTTTCTATGTGTGGTATGTGGGGTTGAATCCAAGGTCTCACAACATTTTGCAAGTGCTCCATCCCTGAGCTGCATCCAACTTTTTTATTTTTTATCTTGAGACAGACTCTTGCAAAGTTATTCAGGATGCCTCTGGCCTCGAATCTGTGACCGTCCTACTTCCCCCTCCTGAGTCACTGGGATTACAGATGTGAGCCAACACACCCAGACTGATTTAGTTTTTAATCTTTTTATTTTATATGCTGTCTGATAACTATTATATTCCTATACGTATCACTTCTACACCTCCCCTCTGGAAGCTCTTACACTAAACTGTATTCATATTGGTGAAAAAAGCTTTATAACTCCAGTTTGTTGTAACTCTGGTGAATACTCTTTTCTCCAAGTTAAGCATGTGTAGGTCCTTTGGGCAATCTGCATTCAATCAGTCTGTCCTCACGTTTGTGCTCCCCTTTTTGTTTGTGGTTATATAGTGTTTTGTTGGTGGTGTCATAAATGTTATTTATTTTGATTGTTTGGTTTTCTGTTTTTATTTTGTTTCAAACTGTTCTTCTAAATCCCTGAATTGCAAGATAGAATATAATATTTCAGCTGTTCTCTAATAAGCACAGATCTAGTGTAAGTATGTATCATTTTTCATCTTATTCTCTATAACTCCAGGACTTCTATTTAACCTTGAGTTATTATCACTGTCGTTTATATATCTTAGCCTTTTTCTGCTTAATATTTATTTGTTAGAATGCTATCATCTGAGACGTCTTTTAAATGTTTTTTATATGCTTCATATTTTCTGATAGTACCAGAGGAATTTCAGGTGAGATATCAACTCACTATCCTTAAAGAGTAACTTAACCTAGTATTGTGCTTTTACTACATTTGCAAATGTTTAATACTCCCTGCTGTTTGAATTATGACTCATATTCCAAATAGAAGGTCAGAAATAAGAGAATTCAGAGAATCTTTAAAAACTTGCTCAGTCAAAATTTTTCTGAACTTCAGAGTTATGTCTTTAATTGCTATTACTTTTGATATTTCCTGTTCCTTGAAAATATTTCATTCACAAAATATGTTAATGTCCACACAGTCTGTATCAATTTCATTAATTCATTCTTTTTGTGTAATTAAAACTTCTAAGAAGTTTGTTTGTGACAGAAGCTGGGGAAAATTCTATATATCCTTCTAGTTGCCTACATCTACACATAATCAATCCTACATCATTTTATAGTTATTTTTAAGTGTTTTTCCCTGAATTGTACTTCAGTGGACCCTGAATATATTGATCAAACATTTTCAATTAAATTGGAGCACTACAAGTAGTTACTCTGGGGTAAACTAGAGCTGTTCCTAGGAAATCTTGAACAGAAGATTATTCTGCCTATAACACATATTCATTTTAGAAAAATTAGAAAATACTCATAAACATAAAGAAAAAAATCAAAGTCTCTCATACTTCATTTTTTTCTTCTTTTTCTTACTTCTGTCTTCTGGCTAAGTGTCTGCATATATTGCAATTACATAGTTGGAAATACGTAATTATAGGTTCTTCAAAAACACTTCAGTGGTTGCATATTAATTTATCATATGGTGTACGATGACTACTTAATTCCCCTTTTGTGGAGCATTTAGATCGTTTCCAACCTTTGTGATAAATAGCATTGTGAGGATATCTTCACACAAACTTTGATTTATTTCTCTTTAAAGCTACTTGAAGTTGAATCATTGTTTCAAAAATATGGATTTTATAATTTCAACATACATTTCCAAAGTGATTTTTGTAAACATCATATGAATTAGCACTATAGTCTATCTATAAGAATGGAATTTTAGCACAGCTTTATCAGTACTGGGCAATATCATCTTTTCTTTAGTCATTAATGAAATTGTAATTAGTTCTTGGAAAAAGTTTTGAGTTAACTTGGGTCAAAACATCATAATTCACTTAAAGGTTTAATTTCCTTGAAATTTGTCCCAGATTCCTTACAAGTTAACTACAAAAAATTAAAACAGATTATTTCAATCAACTTAATTCATTGGTATGATATAATTGAATTCAGTTTTACATAGCACTTGCAAACTGGAAAAAATGCCTGTTAGATTTAGGCTATAAAGATGGAAAAATTTTCCTTGTGGTTACAAATCAGAAGACCCCCATATTTCTGGTGCTTTCTCCTGAGATAGAAAACAGACAGGACATGGATTGCTGGTCATGCTTTGATTACTGCTGGCTGTATAGTGAGTTATTTTTTGAAGGCATAATTCTTAAGGTACTTATATTAAAGGACAAGTATCATCTCAACAAATCATACAAAGGAAGATGATATTAACGGCAGAGTCATGCCCATTTTACTGTTCTTTCCACTAGGTAGAAAGTTTTATTTTGATTTCTTCCCCCAGCTTCACTGGGTCTTTCTGGAATCTCAAGAGAGAATGCTGTGCTAAACTGCGTTGGCACCTTGAAGGCTTATTGCTAAGCTGAAGAAACAGGGGCAAGGGAGCTTCCCACATTCTGTTCCTTTCCTTCAAATCCTAGGCCCAGCACAGATGGAGGCTTCCCTGGATAATTTTCTTGTCCCAGGATTTCTTCTGAATTCCCCATCCATGGAGAAGAGCTTGCCACTGGACTCCAGCTCAGCTAGTCATACTCTGGTGACAGTCTGCCTATAGCTGTCAGCAATTCATTAACTTTAACTAAATTCTTCTTATGTGATTATGCAGCATTTCATACATGCAATTTTTTCTCCTGGGAGCATGCATCTCTCCTTGAATTTCAGGTTAGTTAGGTGCCCTCTGACTTTAGTCATCAAAAAAAGAGTGATTTTTGTAGGTTGCCTTGCTTTTATTGGTATCACTGATGTTGTGGTTGTTGCTGTGGCTGTCAGGATGCATGGTGTGGTGCTCTTTCTAGCTTTCTACATCCTTAGCAGGCACCAATCACCATTGGAAGTTTTAAAGTAAGATTTATCTAATATATTATTTGTCAATGTCTGTGAATGTCTTTTTGCTTGTTCCACTACTAGGGGTTGAACTTAGGCCTCATACATGCTAAGCAAGTGCTCTGCCACTGGCTGCACCTCTCTTTTCATTTTTTATTTTGAGACAGGATCTCACTAAATTGTACCGCCTGCCACCAGCCTTGAACTCATTTGTGATCCTCCTATCTCAGCCTCCTGAGACACTGAAATTAAAACCATACACCAGGGTGCTAGCTCTTTTTTATGTTTTACTTTCTTTTTGACTCTTTCTTTGTTGAAGTTAAAATTTATTCCTTAAAGACTTTTCACCTTGATGTGAAAAGGAAGTGATTACAATTCAATTGAAGAAACTAAGTCTTCTTGGATTAACTTAAAAAGATTTGTAACTAAATTTAAAGTAAAATCACATATGAAACGTTTAAATATGATTAAGCATTAGATTAGTTTGAATTTGTTTATTTCCTTTGGTATTTATAGATAACTGGGAATTTATTTTAAAGTGTTTTAGAGGGTTCTGATGGTTTTGTTGTTGATAGTAGTGTTTTTTCCTGTTTCATTTGGAAAAATGATGAGATTAGCCTCTTTGAGGAAAATATTTTGCATTAGCAAATAGAAAACCTACTTCCAGAACTAAGGAATAATAATTGATCTTATGAACTACATTTTTATTTTATTTCACTGATTTTCATAAAATACAATAATAAGTTTACTTTTATTACATACTCTTAAGACTAAGGTAGAAAACCCTAAATATTTCTTGAATAACCAAAATGAATTAATGAAGTTATTCCTACAGCAACCTATTTCATGAGCACCTTCTCTGTACTCAGGACTTTAGCAGTCATTGGAATCCAGTGGTGAGCCAAGGGCCAAAAAAGGGAGGTATCCTTGCACTTTTGTAAGTTTAGATACCTCCTAATTAACACTGGAAATCCATCATATATATATTCTAAGTTGAATACAATTCATTAATCTTATAGCATGAAAAAAATAACACTATGAGGATTCTATTGAAAGAAAACTGTATAGTTCCATAGAAAATCAGGTAAAGATGTACTAAAATTAGAATGTACAGAGAGCATAAAACCTCCTTACTGAGAAAATTACATTTATTGTGATATATATATCACAATATATTGTGATATATGTGTGTGTGTGTGTGTATATATATATATATACACATACACACACACACACACACACACACACACACACACACACACACATGTTACATTCAGCAAGGCCAGGAAAAGTTACCAAGAAGCTATGAGGCAAACATATATATATATACACACACACACACACACACACACACACACACACACACACACACATATATATATATATCACAATAAATGTATATATATACTGTGAGGTATAAATAAGATTGTGTGCCTGGTACAGAATTGGGAAGTGTTTTGATCTGCTGTACATAGGGTCGCTATGAGTTAGACTCCACTCGACAGCATGTAACAACAGTTAACAACAAAATATACATTTATATATGAAAGTCATGATTTGGAGTTAACTGGAGGACATATAAGATAATATTGGGGGGAAAGCTTTCTAGTCCAATTGAGCAGTATCTACTATACTCAAATGTCATGTGGTCAGGAGTGAGCTTAGTCCATTGATGAAGCTGAGCATAGCTCAGCCTACCTGCAAGTCAGCTTACCTGCAACTCAGAAAACAAAAGAGAGTGTAGCATAAGATAAAAGACTAAATGTACTCAGAAATCACAGCTAGTGATTATTTATTATCTGCCAAAAAGTTTTGTAAGAATGTTTATGGTTACCACTTTTTATTCTCCTGGCATCTACAGTTTTATTTCTAACCTATGGTGAATGATTGGGATTGGATCTCTCTTAGTCTCTGTGAAAAACTAGGAAACTGGGCAAAATCTATGAAAACATTATTTAATATGTTGAGTAAGAGGCAACATAGAATTTTATTCCTCTTTGGAAACAAGTAGAAAAATATATGACCCTTAAAATGATCCCCAAATTCAACTTTTAGGCACTGGATGATATTCACAAGTTCAGAGAACTTAGCAGAATAGAGTGGTCTGAATGAGCTGAGGCCTGAGAAATTGAAATTCAAAGAGACAAAGGTAAGAAAATTTAGTGGACAAGTTATTGTATAGGGAGAAGATATACAGAGAAAACTCTCTAGAGATATGCATAAAAGTTGTCTTGCATCTTTGACTGAACACTAAATTTTACATTCATAGGTTAGATTCAGCAAGGCCAGGAAAGGAAAAGTTACCAAGAAGCTATGAGGCAAATATTTTCCAGGCCTCCCATTGTAAACTAAAGGACATTTAAGTTCTAAAAAGAATGGAAAAGTCTTGCTGAACACATGAAACATTCAGTGGAGACCTATAAGGTTTATGATTTAACAGCAGAACTAAGATAGCTCTAGAATAAAGATGACTTCAATAATGCTTTGCAGGAGTAGGGGGTGGGGAGCCTGGAAGAACTCAAGCTAATTTACTATTGTTTAACTGCCTATAAACAGCATTATTTAAATGAGAAACCAGACACCTAATTATAATATAATATAATATAATAAACAAAAATATGGAAACAATAAATCAAAATAAACCACACAACTCCTAAACTATGGAATATTAGGCAATGAAAAATAGCAATCTCTGTAATCCCAGCAATTTGGGAGGCAGAGGCAGGATGATCACAAGTTCCAGACCAGAGGCAGTCTATATAATTCAGAAAAAACCTGTCTCAAAAAGTAAAAAAATGAGCTAAGGGTACAGCTCAGTGGTACAGCAAGCACAAGGCCCTTGGTTCAACCCCCATTACTTCAAGAAAAAGAAAAAAAAAGAGGAATAGTAATCTCTGCTAGATGAGAAATCAAATAGATGGGCCCCTTTTTCCTAGCTTATTGACTAGAGAAACTTTCCAAATCATAGTGCCGGGATGATACTCAAGAGAGCCTCTCTAAATTGAGGAGATAGAGTTAGGAATCCAAGCAACACAGGCAGCTGGAGTGTACAAGGCTGGGTGCCAAAGGGGAAAAAGCCAGAAAGTAAAAACAGTCTGGGAGGGTATAGAGAACTTTACTTAAGGGCTGAGTTGATCATTTATTAGCAATTCACAATTATGGTGATGAGATGAATATTGAATACACTGTGGACTGTAAAAACAACCAACAGATATATTCTACAAGTGCAACCAGAGTGCTCCTTGGAACCAAGAATGACTAGACTATGTCTTATGTATTTTGGACATGTCATCAAAAGAGACCAATCCTTGTGGCAGGAAATCATGTTTGGAATAGTGGTGGATTAACAAAAAGAAGAAAGACTCTCAATTAGATGGATTAACACAATGGCTGCAACAATGAGCTTAAGCATAAAAATGATCATGAACATGGGACAGTGCCAAAGAGTGTTTCATTCTGTTGTACATGGGGTCTCTATAGTCAGACTTGACTCAATGGCACCTAAAAGCAACAAAAAGAATTGCCTAAGGCTAGGGAAAGACCATCTTAAAGGCCTGGAAGGAAGAATCTCAATATCAAAACTGGAGCAAGAATAGTGTCAATTTTCAACAGCTAGAGTGGAAAAATCCCCATAATTTGCCATTATTTTCTAGAGAATTCAATTTGAAGGGATTTTGCCTCACTAGTGTTAAAAATTATACCTACACTAAATGCTTCTTTGATCCCAGCTAGAACAGCTAAAAAGAAAAATTTGAAAGAATCAGAGTATTTCCAAGTAACTTAGCCAGATTCTAGAACAAATCAAAAGCATATCTTTAAGGACAGAAAACTATCCAGTGGCTTGGCTGGGGTTACATATCAGTGGTGGAACATTTGACTAGCATGAATGAGGCTCTGGGTTCACTCTTCAGTATGCAAAACAAAACAAAACAAAAAAGAAAAAAAAAAGAAAACTACCCAATGACCAGAAAAAAAAATTACTGTCTGGTATCAAAAAAAAAAAAAAAAAAAAAAAAAAAAAAAAAAAAAAAAAAAAAAAAAAAAAA